>JAJPUD010023932.1:2641-19374 GCA_023553655.1 Myrmecobius fasciatus | reverse complement strand
GCATATATATATGTTATAGTTGTTTATATATCTCCCCCATTAGGCTGTGAATTCATTGAGAGCAGTGACTGTCTTTAGTATTTCTTTGTATCCCCACTGCATAGTGCAGTATGTGGCACATAGTGGGTACTTAATAAATTCTGATGGACCAATTCATCTGGAAGTTAGGAAGCATCTCCTAAGACACAGAATCTATGCTGGACCCTAGTGATATGAAGGCCACAATAAAAACCAGTCTTGTCCCTAAAGAGATAGGTTTGACTCAGAGACTCCAATTTATGAGCAAATATGTGACAGTTTGATGAGGGAGCTCAGGAAAGGCTTCCCTTAGGAGATATTACATGATTGGAGTCTTGCAAGAAACCAGGACCTCTAAGAGGGGGAGATGGGGTAGGAGTGTATTGCTCTGGGCGGGGCAAACTATGCTAAAATCCAGAAATGGGAAATTTGGAATGCTGAGTTCAAGGAACAGCAATCAGACCAATAAGAGAATAAACAAAAAAGAATAATGTGAGTAAGAGAAAAAAACAAAAAAGAATAATGCAATAAAAAAGTAAACAAAAAGGAATAATATGGAGTAAACCTGGAAAGCTAGGCTGGAATTTGATTGTGAAGGACTAAACATCCTCAGTGACTACAAATGATCTCCAGGATTTCTAATGTCTTTCTTAAAATGTGACCCCAAATCTGTACACTTCAGGTGGGGTTTGATGAGGGTGAATAATAATAACTCAGTTTTATATACCACTTTCAGGCTTATAAAACTCCCCACTAAAACCCAGGGAAGGAGTAAAACAAATTATTCTCCCTATTCTACAGATGAGGAAACTGAGATTATGAGAGAAAATAATTGCTATACTTAGAATCTCTTAGAAGTGGTAAATCTGGGAGCCAGGAGTTCAACCCAGGTCTCCTGATAACAAATCCAGTACTTTTAATATTATACCATGTGATCTCTGTTTCTGAACACTACTGCTCTCTTAATGAAGCTTAAATTCACTAAAGGTTTGGTGATTATAAAGCCTCTGGATTCATTTATGTCTTGATTGGTAAGTGCTTTTCCTGGACCATTATTTTAGGCTAGCACCAGAAATCATATTTCACTTTACTCTTTACTCTGGTCATCTCTTCCACAGCCTCAAAAACTATTCTGCATATTCTTTCTTGATCCTTACCTCTTCTGGAAGCATAATCAAATAAATCAACTCTGTCATTGTTCCTGATGCACTCCCACTCAAAATCCCTGTACCTTGCCAGACCAAAATGCCCCTTCTTGACTCATAGAATTATGTAATCTCCTTGGGGGACAGAGACTTCAAGATTTCAAATTATTTTATAAAGCAGCAGTCATCAAATCTTATGGCACTGGTTAAAAAATAGAGAGGAAGTTCAATGAAACACAAGGAAGAATCAGAAATGATGGAACTCAATAACACAGTGAACAACACACCAGAAAATATAAATTACTTAACAAAGAACTCCCTATATGTTTAAAAAAAAAAACTTCTAGGAAACCCAAAAAATAGTTCAGCAGACATCAGACTTACATCAGCATCTTTTACTATATTCCACAATATATTCTAAGTGCAATGTGAGCTTAATATCAAAGATTGTAAAAAGTTAGAGGAGAAGCAGACTATATTCCTTTCACAGCTTTGTGTAAGAGATATATTCTTAGCTAAACAAAGGACAGAGGCAATTATAGAAGACACAATAGATACTCCTGATTACAAATAAAAAAAATGATGAAACAAAAGCTTCTGCATAGACTACATTAAGGTACTTAGGATAAAAAGGGATGCAATCAAATAGGAAAAGTCTTTGTATCAAATTTTTCTGTTAAAGGTTTGGTATTTAAGATATATAAAAAATTAACAGATGTGTGTATAACCAGAAACCATTTCCCAATAGGTAAGTGGTCAAAGGACTATGAACAAACATTTCTCAAAAGAATTGTAGCCATATGAAAGCTTCAAATCATTATTATTAAGAAATACAAATTAAGACAACCTTGAGATTTTATCTCAAACACTGAAAATTGGCAAAGATAATAAAATATGATAATAAATGTTGGAGGGAATGTGGAAAGACACTCAAAATATATGTCATAACACTACTAAATTGAAGGGAGGGACTATATAACTTGTTCTTCATAATTGTAGCATGGGGCCTAGGATGGAATACTTTTTCACATAGTAGGTGCTTAATTAATGCATGTTGAATGAAAATGGATTTCTTGAAACAAAATTCCTCTTCCTTCTCTTGCACTTTCAAGATCTTGTGCCTATTCCTTAGCTAAGACAGAATCCTCTTTAGCAGAGACAAACCATACCAGCCTGAAATAAGGGGGGAGGGGAAACAAACCAAAAAATCCAACCCATTTCCCACCTCTTCCCCTCCCTCTTTAAATAGAGATTCTGCCTTATCATCCTTCAGTGAGCAGGGTATGGGCAATATAGAGAGCCAAGCCAGGGCTGGTAATTAGCTCAAAAACACCTGTGAGCTCCCCAGCTAATGGGCCAGGCCTATGCCAGGCATGGGTAATTAATGCCCTTGCCTTAAAATGTTTTACTTAATTAAGGGATACACTGATTTATCAATACACGTCCCCAGGAATTACTCATTCAGCAAGAGAGATTCAGGGTGTCTCCTCTGCAACATTTCTCTCCAAACGATTTCATTACATCCAAATACACTTTTGGAACACTGATTGTGACAGATTCTGGAATTATGTGCTCGTAAATACTGAGAGAAAACCTGGAGACACACACTTAATGGGAAATGTTCTCATAATCAAAAAAAATATTTCAAGCCCTGACAATACGGTCCAAGAGAGGGAGAGGAATATATATGTGTGTATGTATATATTCATATTATATATATAATATATACAGTGTGTATAGGTATATACAGGTATATATTACATGTATATAGGTACCTATATGTTGTGTGTGATAACATGTTACTGAAATCTCCTAGGGCTGCAGCTCCTGCTTGCTCCAGAGAATGGGGGTCTCGCACATAGCACTGGTCCAATTCCATGCTCCCAGCTTATAGTTTTCATATATACACATACACACATTCAAAGCAGAATAAGAGGAATCTTGCCCCCTTTGTATTTCACTCCAAGGGAGTCTATAAGCCTGCTATAGTCAAAGATAAGGCACTTAAGGCACAGGCAGCTGTCACAACCTAGGAGGAGCCTGACATGGGTACAATAGAAAGATGATTGAACATTTATTAAATAACCAGAGATTGTGCTGAAGACATCTAGGTGGGCTTGGAGTCAGGAGACTTAAATAAATCCTGGCTCTACCATTCATAACTGGTGTGACCTTGGACAGGTCATCTAAACTTTTCAGACCTCCATTTCCTTATTAAACAAAGAAATCGTCTAGATGGCCTCTCGGGACTAAGACCTCTCAGGACAGTGACAGGTCCCTTCTAGTTTTCGATCTACAATCCTATCACCATCCCTATTGACCCTAACTAAAATTAGCTTGGAGCTGAGAAGGACCTTAGAAAGTCTGCATTTTACCTGCCTCCCTCATTTCAGAGGAAGAAACTGAAATCCAAAGGGATAAAGAGGCTTGGTAAAGATCACATAGTGAGTTACTGGAATATCCAGACCTGAAATCCAGGTCTTCTGACTGCCAGACCAGGTATGGGAACTTGTGACACTGTGGATAGATTACTGGCCCTAGAGTCGGAAATAACTGAATTCAGATATGGTCTCTCAGACATTTACTAGTTGGGTGACCTAAGTGAGTCATTTCTGTTTGCCCCAGTTTCCTCAACTGTAAAATGGGGTTAATAATAGTACCTACCTTCCAGGGTTAGTGTGAGAATCAAATGAGATAATATTTTTAAAGTTCTCAGCACAGTACCTGGCACATGCTGGGTGCTTAATAAAAGCTTCTTTCCTTCCTTCCTATCAGGGATTCTTAGCTTGGGGACAACAAACTTGTTTTCTTTTCTTTTTTTAATCTGATCAATGTATTTCAATAGAATTAGTTTCCTTTGTAATCCTATATACTTTATTTTGTGTATTTGAAAAGATTATTCTGAGAAGGGGCCCCAGAATCTTCACCAAACTGCAATGGAGTCCTGAACATAAAAAAGGTTAAGGTCCCTCGACTTACACAGTGGTATTTCAAGGAAGTAGGTCAAGTTTGTCCTTCCTGTACCTCCATCTCCTTCCCTGTGCCAGTTAGAGAGCAGACTTAGTCAATTGCTCCTCCTCCTGGCTTGGTCCAATTGCCTGGCTCCCAGCCAGCATCCTCAGCTTGTATGGTTTTGAGGCCACCACATTGTATAGCCCATGGAGGCCTCCAGGCAGAAGTTCCCACGATCAGGCAGACACTGAGTGTCCAGATGCCATCACCCTAAGGAAGTACTGTTGACTCTGAGCAGGTGGGCGATTATTATTCCCGAGATGTATTCATCCTGATTTCCTCTTTTGTCCCCATTTATAATTTAACTAATGCCAAAGGGTTATTTTCATCAGGTGTAAAAAAAATGGACATTTATAAAAATGCATAGGCTGAAATTGCTTCACAGTAGGGAACTGTTATAAGAGCTAGTCCTGGGATTAAACTGTGCTCCTCATGTACCAGACATGTCCCACATTCCATATGGTGCCAAAAGTGGCCAATGGCATTCCTGTCTGTTCCACCAGGCCAGGATAGCTTTGCTCTAGTTGCCCCACCACCACCATCTTGCCCTCCATATTCAAGCATCATTATTAAATCTGAGGCTATCTGGTCTATTTTGTTTTAAGTGCTAAATGTTTCCTAAAATTGGCATTTTTATTTATTTCTTTTGTTGAGCTCCAATGAGGCAGATTTATTCCCCCCCCCCCCAGTTTTCTATCCTCCAGGATGATCAGTGGGTATAGGGAAGCCCCAAAGTGGCTCCTGGGTAATCAGCAAGATGCAGATTCAAATCCCACTTGAGATGCTGTGACAATGTACAAGTCACCCGACATCTCTGATGATTTCTTTATCTGTAAAATGAGGAGATTAGATATGATCTCCTAGGGTTCCTCTCAGCTCTAAATTGTTATGGCCATCTATCCTCTCTGGGCTGCCTTGATCAGCATATTGGGTGTTATCTCACTCCCCCCTAAAGCTCTTCTGACTGGGGTGTTAACATCATTTCCCTTGAGCTTATCCACTTCAGGTGCTATTTACACATTTACCAGTGTGCTCTTTAATTGGCTTCTCTGATGGAACTCCTCTCCCTGTTGCTCTTCCTATGTTGCCCTGGATGGGATGAAGAATTTTCTTATGTTTCTCTTTGGATGTCTTGACAATAGTCAAGGCTCAGCCTGATGCTCTTTTTCCATCATTACTGGAGTAAAAAATGGTTGGGGTGCTGCAACTATCAAAACTAGAAGTTAATCTGTGATCCTATGAAAGTAGTAAATTTAGTCTTTTTATTTGATATATTTAAGGGCTGGTTACATGACTTTTAACCAGAGGTACCCAAGAAAGCCCAGAAGGGGAGGCAGGCGCATCAAGGGGGCAGCATCTACCTCCCACACTAGTGCAACAGCTGACACCAGAACAATCCCCCAAACTCCTATCACTGACCCCAGGCTGATTCCTCCAAACCATAATGTAAGAGGAGCGGGTAAAGGATACAGCCAGGGATGTCCTTGAGTATCTTCAGGCATGATGGCTTTGGCAGAAGGAGGGAGATCATGACAGTCTTTCCAGAAGCTGCTTCCATCAACTCTGGCTGGATCTTCTGGGATTTCACTCCATACTCCCAGATAGCTCAAGTAGCTCTTGGGTCAGACCAATTCCATTGGTCTTTAGTGGGAGCAGAAGAATAACCTTAGGTAGGACTAATTGATCTCCCACTTTTGATGCTACAGACAAGGAGATACCAGCTTTGCAGGTTGAAAAAGTCCAGCTATAGAAAGTTATAGAAACGGGGCTGAGCAGGAGCAGGAGAGAGGAAATACCAGATAAGAGGATGGAGTGTGGCTAAGGCTTAAGCAGAGAAATCTAGGCCAGAAAAAAACAAATTATTACCTTCTGTCCTCCCACCCTGATGAGGTTGGGGCAAGCTCCAATTCCCTCAAAACCAGCAGAGGAGACATTCTTTCCTGAGGACATAGAAGATAAGCTCTATCTTCTCTACCTGGATCTTAGTTTCTGAATGTACACACACACACACACACACACACACACACACACACACACACTTTTAAAGCTCTAGGCACTGTGCCAAGAATCAAAGAAATAAAGAAAAGAAAAAACACAGTCCTTGCCCTCAAAGGAATCACATTCTGTTCAGTTGACTCATTTTGGGGTTTTCTTGGCAAAGATACTAACTAAAATGTTTGCCATTTTCTTCTTCAGCTGATTTTACAGATCAGGAAATGGAGGTAGATAGGATTAAATGACTTGCCCAGGATCACATAGCTAGCATCTGAGGCTGGATTTGAATTCAGGTCTTTGAGACTCCAAACTCCTGTTCTTTCCACTATAATATCTTGGCTGCCATCCCTAATTGTGTTGCCTGGGAATCAAACCATGGTCAACTACTTGGGAAACAATCTATGCTCATCACTATTCCACCAACAATTACATTCTTAGCCAAAGGCAAAGTTAAGTCCAGAAACAGCCATATCATTTAGATACCAAGGATTTCAAGGATGTAATAAGTCCCCTGGCTCTGGGTTCAAATCTCGATGTTCCAATGCATGCTGGCTGTGTGATTTGGTGCAAATTACTTCTCTGTTCCTCAGTTTCCTCCTGATATCTGTAGTTTCTTCTAGCTCTGAGCCTACAATTCTAGCAACATGCAAAGGCAAGACTTAAAAATAATAACACTTTAATAATAAAAATCAGTACCGGAGAACCTCCAGTGCTAGGGACTCCTCTGTGCTAGGATATAAAGAGCAGTCCAGCAATTGCCTTTTGCAGGGATGGTTATAGTAGGGAGTTATAGTTTGTGGGCAACCTTTATGCTCCAGTGCCAGGGCTGCTGGAACCAATTCTAGCCGGCTCTCAGGAGCCTGATGGTAAATTGTTCAAAGTGAGTATTTACACCTCAGAAATTGGCAAAATATATGCATCACATCTTGATCTATTGTTTTCTTATTTATCTAGATGTAATCAAGTGATAGAGAAAATGTTAATAATGCTACTTGAACACGAAAGTATCTCCACAATTATCATGCTACACAAGAAAAATCAGAACAAAAAGAAAAAAATGAGAAAGAATACAAAATGGAAGCAAACAACAATACTTTTTGTTGTTATTGTTTATTTGCTTGTTCTTTTTTCTTGCGTTTTTTCCCCCTTTGATCTGATTTTTCTTATGCAGTGTGATGAATATGAAAATATTCTTAGGAGAATTGCACATGTTTAACATATATTGGATTACTTGCTGTCTTGGGGGGGCAAGACAGGAGAGGGAGAAAAATTTGGAACACAAGGTTTTGCAAAGGTGAATTTGAAAGCTATCTTTGCATGTATTTGGAAAAATAAAATACTATTAGAAAAAAATAAATATAATAATTAAAAAAAAGACATTTGGAACCCTACAGAGTTGGGGAAACAAGAAGTTAAGTGATAAGAGACACAGTCACTTACAGAAGTAAAATCTTTGATATTGCTGTTCTTCTTGTTATTGAAGTGTCCCTTATGAAGGAGACACAAATAGGGGCAAAGAATAGGTCTTAGAGGAAACAGAAGTCACAATTTTGATAAGTTTGGGTAATAGGAAAGGAAAGTCCAGGGCATTGGTCATAGCCCAAGAAGACAGAGTCCAAGTGAGGTATTGAGTCAATCAATAAACATTTTTTAAGTGCCTACTATGTACCAGGCATTGCACTAAGTTCTGGTGATACAAAGATAGGCAAAAGGTAGTCCCTGCCCTCAAGGAGCTTACAGTCTAATGGAGAGACAATATTAAAACAACTATGTACATACAAGATATAGACAGATAAATTGGAAATAACAAACAGAGAGAAGGACTTAGACTTGAGGCTTCCTGTAGAGATTTTAGCTAGAACTTGAAAGTCAGTGAAGGTAAGAGGAAGAAATGATGGTGAATAGTCAGTGAAAATTGATAAGCCATTTTAAAAACACTTTCTATATCCAGTATTAGGTACTAGGAATACAAAGAAAAGAGCAAAACAGACTCTGCCCTTGGGGAATTTCCATTCTATTATGTGAAAATAACACGTATGCAGAGAAGAGATAAAAAGCAATAAAGCACAAAAGGAGGAATCACAAAGGAATCTAGGTGGAATGAGAAGAGAGGAAAGATTCCAAATCTTTCTTTCACCATTTATCTGGGATCCTCTCTGCAGGATGGGAAAAGGGCCAGTGAGAGAGGGATATTGGGCACCAGGCAGGGATATGCTGGGAAATGCTTAACAACCAAATTTTAAAAAAAAGTACTTACCCCCAATACAAATATAAGCAAGCAAATTCCTGCCAATAAGGAACTTTGTAATGGGAGAAGTTAATACATAATGGAGTGCTGAAAAGCAGAAGTAGAGGAAAGATCAGGGAGTTACTAATGAGGAGAGAAGGGTTCCAGGGTAGAGGTCTCCAAGGTGGCAATGCAGCAGTAAGGAGAAAGGGGTGAAGTTAGGAGATTTTCAGATTCACAAGTTCTTTCCACTGAATGCCTTGTCTCCTCATCCAGATCTTATGGCTTAGTGAAGATATAATCGGGAAGGAAAGGGAAGAAGGAACACAAAAGGTCTTAGCTGCCAATGATAAATAGGTAGCTCAATGGATAAGCATCATGCTTGGATTCAGGAAGACCTCTCAACCACTTAGAGCCTAAGCCCCAGACTCAGTTTGCTCATCTGTAAAATGAGGGGGTTGGACTAGGTGGCCTTTAAGGCCCTTTTAACATCTAAGTCTATAACCCCATTGTCTCTGTGTTTGAAGAAGTCATTGAAGGTCTGCCTTCTGATACTTTAATGAACCTTGGACCTCACCTCCTAATTGTGGATACACCCTCCGGGATAATCCTAGCCACACACTCTCAGGGAGTCCTTTCATACCTCCTCATAGGGGGACCACCAAACACACTGGGAATCTTTCCATGTGGCTACCCACAGGGCACGAAGATTTGTGATTCCTCCTTGGTTCCCTCTCCCTCACTCCATATGACCCTGGTTTACCTTCTCTCCTGGCTGTCCATCTCCGATGATATCTCATCCACAGTCCTTTTTTCAATCTCCTCTCTAAGAACCTCTCTGTAACCACCCTGTGCCTTTCCATTGCCCTTGGGATAACCCACACTAAATCTTCAGAACTGTGGCATTCCTGTGGCTCACAGTCAGAGCAGCAGCAGAAAAATGTGAATGCTGGGAAAACAGAAGTTTGGTGTCACTAAAAGCACTAAAATGTGATTTCTCAAATAGAATTCATCCTGTTCTCTTCTTTCTAAGGCAGACAACAAGGTGAAACCCTTCACACACTTAGGATTCACGGGGCCATCCACACTCCATTGCCCATTGCTCTCCCACTTGGATCTTATCTCTGCCAGAAATTCAGTAATTGATACAGTGCTGCTGAGGTCTGATGGGGCAGAGGTCAGCTTCCTCAACAATTCTCATATCTTAATGCAATGCAGGATCTTTTTAGCTTTTTTTTTTTGACAGTTCCATCATAAAGGAGAATAGCTGAGTTTTTTAGAAATAGCTGAGCTCAAAGCCCACCTCTGATAATTGCTACTTGTGTAATCCCAGGTGAATCATTTAACATCTCTCAGACCCAGTTTTTTCATCTGTGTGTAATCCTTGGCTCAAAGGAGCATTTGTTGTAGATTTTCCTCATTGGTAGAGATTGATTCTTCATGGACTTGGTGAAAACTGGAGGGAAGAGAGAAGCAGACAAACAGAAGAGCCGTGAAGAGGCCATCATGTCGGCACTTTCCAGAGTCTTTCTTACTTCAGGGACCTAAGTATGTTTCTTTTCTCAAAGCTGGAAGTCTGAAGACCAGCATCTCTTTTCTCTCCAGCTCCCACAAACTTGGCTCCTCATATTGGTGAACATTGGCCAAGTTTACAAGAGCACTGGGCCTGGAGTCACGAAGATTCATCTTCCTAAGTTCAAGTCTGGCTTCAGACACAATTAACTGTGGGAACCTGGGCAAGTCACTTAACCCAGCCTGCCTCAGTTTCCTCATCTATAAAATGATTTGGAGAAGGGAATGGCAAACCACCTTGTGGTTTTTGCCAATAAAACCCCAATTAAGGTCAGAAAGAAGCTGATACAACAGAGCACATGAAGAAAGTTTTATGCAAATGACCCTTCAAGTCCAAGATTTACATATAATATAAAGATGACAATAATAATAGCATCTAAACTCATAGGGCCTCTAGGAGGATCCAGTGAGATGATATAGTCTGTCTCAAAGTCTTAGTGTAGCTTTTTCCCCCCTGAGGCAATTGAGGCTAAGTGACTTGCCCAGGGTCACACAGCCAGGAAGTGTTAAGTGTCTGAGATCAGATTTGAACTCAGTTCCTCCTGACTTCAGGGCTGGTACTCTATCCACTGCACCACCTAGCTGCCTCAGTCTTAGTGTAGTTTTAAGCTTTAGTAGCTTAAAATTGCAGCAAGACATTTGGAACAGCATACACACGTGCAGATACATACCCATATATATAGCACACATGCACATGTATATGTATACAGATGTGCACTTGTATACATATACACATATATGTGACATAAGATGCTGTATGAATGTAATCTGAATTATTATTGTTGTGGCTATTTTATTCTCATCATTATGTTAAAGTCCATATAAGAGTGATCCCAGGACAAATTGTTATTCTACTGTCATGGTTTTAAAAAAAAATATTCAGCAAAATATCATACAGGTGAATAAAGCAATTAATTTTTGTAATTTAATAATAGTGTTGGTAGGCTATAGATCCTTCAAAAGCATATTCAAGACAATTTCAGTAGCAGATGGGACATTGGGAATTACTTATCATCATTATCATCATCATTAACAATTTTATTGCTGGCTTGTGGTCTTGTAAGATTCCCAAGTCTTTTTCATCTGAGCTATTATTTTACCAAGTTGCCTCCATTCTGAGTATGTGCAGGTTGATTCTTTTTTAACCCACATGAAGGGTTTTATTTTTATCCCTATTAAATTTTGCTCTACGAGATTCAGCCCATAATTTCGATCTGTTGAAATTATTTGGATTTTTTTATTTTTATTTTATGATTTATATTTATTTTATGATACTTCTTTTCTAAGTCCCTCCTGGGACCCTGGAGGCTCCAGTGGTTCCCTAATGCCTTTGGGAAAGGAGGCCCCTTAATCCCCACCCTCTCTCCAAACATCCCCTTAATGAGATTTCTTTGTGTCCTAAGTGGAATGTCAAAATGGTACAATCACTGCTTGTTGGGTGATCCCTTTAACACCTTCTAACAGATGTTCTCACCCAAAGCTGAAGCTTCTGAATTATTAATGACTTCCCAAAGCTTGGTGTGAAATTATTTAGCATTTGAAAGTGAAAAGTCCTCATTATTCAGACTAAGAGATTTGCCTTGTTAAAAGAACCTTCCTAAAAACCCTAAGTCTGAATCATTTGAATCTTTTTCTCCTGTTGCTTTAGAAAATGAGAGTTGGAAGAGGTGAGCCGAGGTTAGAATCATTACCCTTTCTTCTCTGTTCTTCCCCCCACTCTTGTCCCAGTTCCATTGGGTCACTTCTTTTTGTCTCTACCTTTAGATTCAGTGGGATCAGTCCTTGACCTGGTAATGAATATGTAAAAGGCCCTGGGCTGATCTCACCTCAGAATCCTGATATTTTGATAGATGGTGCCTTCCCCTGTCCCCATCTACTTTTCTATATGGGTTTTTAATCATTTGCCCTCCCTCATTTCTATTACTTGTCTGCCATATAACCTGTGGTTTGTCTCATTGACATCCTAACTATACCTGAATCTTCTCACTCTAACTGGAATTGATTGCCTGGTTCCTGAAGTACTGACACCCAGCAGAACTCCATCCATAATAGTAGAGTTGAGCTGATAATGGACTATTCCTTTCAAAGACAGGCCCTGGTTGCAAATCACACACTTTATAGGCCACTGCCTGCTCCTTTTGTGGGTAAAGTGGCTGGGCCCACGGCATTTGGACACTTAGCAGGAGGACAATTAGCAGTCTCCCACCTTCCCTGTTTCTGCTCAGGCTATTCTCTCTGCCTGAAACACTCTATTCAGTAAAACCCTGCCAATTCTTTGAGGTTCAGCTCCAGAGCTCTTTCATAATCCTCTGCTGGAAGAAATCTTCCCCTCCTCAGAGCTCTCACAGCACTTTGGACCTTACTGAAGATTTTCCTTTTTACTGCTAGGTCATGTCTAATCCCTCTTTACCATCCCACAACACTTAGCATAGAACCCTGAAAATAGCAGTGTTTTAAGTAAGAGTTCTTTGAATGAACGAACAAATGAATGAATAAAATATTTTTGTTTGACATATCTAGTACTGAGCTAATTCAGAGAAATAATAACAATAATAAATTCTCATTTCCTAAATAGTTTAATATTTACAAAGTACCTTTCTCACAACAAGCCTGAGGCAAATCCACTGGAGTATTATCATTGCCTTTTCCCACCCTCTTTTAGTTGGGGAAACTAGCCCAGAGAGGATAAATTATTGGTCTAGGGGTCACACCGCTAGCCAGGAAACAATTGAGACTGAGATTTGCTTTCCTGAGTCAGAAAGGTTTTGCACAGTCTAGTTTATTATTGCTGATTCCTTACCTCCACAACCTGAAATGAGGAATTCAATTTGATTAGCAGTTGATTTGAGCTCCAAAAGCAAGACTCATCAATATAACAGCTGAGAACCTCTCTGGCCTTTATTCAGTTACAGAAAATAGGGATGCTTTCAAAATTGCGACAGCATTCCATAAAACTTAAGGTAAAAGATATATTTTCACTGTTAATATTAATAATGGTGACATTTCACCCACCATCTGAAGTCTGACCTGGACTTTAAGCCTGCTCTTTGCTACCCATCTTCATGTTAGAATTCTGTGCCATCCAATACTACCTAAACTAATCTATTTATTTAGTGCTATACCAACCAAACTCCCAAGAAATTATTTAACTGACCTAGAAAAAAATAACAACAAAGTTCATCTGGAAAAACAAAAGGTCAAGAATTTCAAGGGAATTAATGGAAAAAAAAAAAGCAAATGAGGGTGGGCTAACTGTACCAGATCTAAAACTATATTATAAAGCAGTGGTCATCAAAACCATTTGGTACTGACTAAGAAATAGAGTAGTGGATCAATGGAATAGGTTAGGTTCACAGGACAAAATACTCAATGACAATCATAATCTAGTGTTTGATAAACCCAAAGACCCCAGTTTTTGGGATAAAAACTCACTATTTGACAAAAACTTCTGGGAAAATTGGAAACTAGTATGGAAGAAACTAGGCACTGACCCACACCTAACACCATATACTAAGATAAGGTCGAAATGGATTCATGATCTAGACATAAAGAATGATATTATAAACAAATTAGAACAATGTAGGATGGTTTACCTCTCAGACCTGTGGAAGGGGAAGGAATTTGTGACCAAAGAAGAACTAGAGATCATCATTAATCACAAAATAGATAATTTTGACTATATCAAGTTAAAAAGTTTTTGTACAAACAAAATGAATGCAGACAAGATTAGAAGGGAAAAATAAACTGGGAAAAACTTTTTACATTCAAAGGTTGTGTTAAAGGCCTCATTTCTAGAATATATAGAGAATTGACTCAAATATATAAGAATTCAAGCCATTCTCTAATTGATAAATGGTCAAAAGATATGAAGAGACAATTTTCAGACGAAGAAATTGAAACTATTTCTAGTCACATGAAAAAGTGTTCCAAATCACTATTGATCAGAGAAATGCAAATTAAGACAACTCTGAGATACCATTACACACCTGTCAGATTGGTTAAAATGACAGGAAAAGATAACGATGAATGTTGGAGGGGATGTGGGAAAGCTGGGACACTGATACATTGCTGGGGGAACTGTGAACAAATCCAACCATTCTGGAGACCAATTTGGAACTATGCTCAAAAAGTTATCAAAGTGTGCATACCATTTGACCCAGCAGTGTTTCTACTGGGCCTATATCCCAAAGAGATTTTAAAGGAGGGAAAGGGACCCACATGTGCAAAAATGTTGTGGCAGCCCTTTTTGTAGTGGCTAGAAACTGGAAATTGAAAATGCCCATCAATTGGAGAATGGCTGAATAAGTTATGGTATATGAATGTCATGGAATATTATTGTTCTGTAAGAAACGACCATCAGGATGATTTCAGAGAGGCCTGGAGAGACTTGCATGAACTGATGCTGAGTGAAATCAGCAGAACCAGGAGATCATTATTCATGGCAACAACAATACTATATGATGATCAATTCTGATGGACGTGGCTCTCTTCAACAATGATGTGATTCAAACCAGTTCCTATTATTCAGCGATGAAGATAGTCATATACATCCAGAGAGAGGCCTGAGGGAACTGAGTGTGAACCACAACACAGCATTTTAACGATTTCTGTGAATATTTCCATGCATTTTGTTTTCCTTCTTAGGTTGTTTTTTTTTTCTCTCTTTCTAGATCTGATGTTTCTTGTGCAGTAAGATAACTGTATAGATATGTATACATATATTGGATTTGTCATATAATTTAACATATTTAGCATGTATTAGATTACCTGTCATCTAGGGGTGGGGGTGGGGGGAAGGAGGGGAAAAGCTTAGAACAAAAAAAAAAAGTTTTGCAAAGGTCAGTATAGAAAAATCACTCATATGTTTTGTAAATAAAAAGCTTTTAATCGTGGCTAAATTCCAGAACTATCATACCAAGGAAAAGATATTACAAGAAGCCAGAAAGAAACAATTTAAATATCGGGGAGCTACAATTAGGATCACACAGGACCTAGCAGCTTCTACTTTGAAGGATCGAAGGGCCTGGAATCAGATATTCCGAAGGGCAAAGGAACTTGGATTACAGCCAAGAATATGTTATCCAGCTAGAATGAGCATTATCTTCCAGGGAAGAAGATGGTCATTCAATGATATAGGAGAATTTCACCTATTTCTACTGAAAAGACCAGAACTGAACAAAAAATTTGATCTACAAACACAGAACACAAGAGAAACATAAAAAGGTAACAAGAAAAAATAATTCTTGAGAACTATATTTATGTTATAGATACTTATAGAATGAGGGTTGATTTTATGAATCGATTATTACATTATGATTATGATATGATTACTGTGATTTTATGATTATTATCATATGATTATGGTGATTTTATGATTATTATTATATGTTTATTGTGATTTTATGAATCTTATGATATGATAAACTGAAAAAGAAATTAGAGGTAGAAAAGGGATAACACTGGAAGAAGAGGAAAAGGAGGTAAAATAAGGGAAATTACATCACATGTAGAGGCAAAGAAAACCTATAATGATTGAGGGGAGAAAAGGGAGGGGAATGAGAATTGGGTTAATCTCCATCTCATCAGATTTGGCTCAGAGGGAATAATAGACGTACTTATAAGGAAACTGGAGGGAAAGGGGGGGGGAAGGGATGGGTGGGGCTCTAAAGGGGAAGGATTGTTTGAGGGAAGTGGTTTTCAAAAGCAAAATAGTAGGGAGGAGGGAAAGGGGATAAGAAAGAGAAAAGCATAAGCTAGGGTAAATAAGATGGCAGGAAATACAGAATTAGTTATTTTAACTGTGAATGTGAATGGAATGAACTCTCCCTTAAAGCAGAAGCAGATAGCAGAGTGGATTAAAAACCAGAATCCAACACTATGTTGTATACAAGAAACACATCTAAAACATAGAGATACATACAGGGTGAAGGTAAAAGGCTGGAGCAGAATCTATTATGCTTCAGGTGAACAAAAAAAAGCAGGGGTAGCAATCCTGATCTCAGACCAAGTAAAAGCAAAGATAGACTTCATTAAAAGAGACAAAGAAGGAAATTATATCTTCCTAAAGGGTACCATAGAGGATGAAGCAATATCAATACTAAACATATATGCACCAAGTGGTATAGCATGGAAATTCCTAGAGGAAAGGTTCAGAGAGATGCAAGAAGAAATAGACAGCAAAACTATAATAGTGGGGGATCTCAACCTCCCTCTCTCAGAACTTGATAAATCAAACCACAAAATAAATAAGAAAGAAGTTAAGGAGGTAAACAAAATGTTAGAAAAGTTAGGTATGATAGATCTTTGGAGGAAATTAAATGGAGACAGAAAGGAGTTTACTTTTTTCTCAGCAGTCCATGGAACTTATACAAAAATTGACCATGTGTTAGGACACAAAAACCTCAAAATCAAATGCAGGAAGGCAGAAATAATAAATGCATTTTTTTCAGATCATGACGGAATAAAAATCACATGCAATATAAGGCCAGGAGAAAATAGACCAAAAAGCAATTGGAAACTAAATAATTTTATCCTAAAGAATGAATGGGTGAAACAGCAAATTACAGACACAATTACTAATTTCATTCAAGAGAATGACAATAATGAGACCACATACCAAAATTTGTGGGATACAGCCAAAGCGGTAATAAGGGGAAATTTTATATCTCTAGATGCTTATTTGCATAAAATAGAAAAAGAGAAAATCAATCAATTGGGCTTGCAATTAAAAAAGCTAGAGAAAGAACAAATTAAAAACCCCCAAT
>JAJPUD010023931.1:0-14904 GCA_023553655.1 Myrmecobius fasciatus | reverse complement strand
TATATATATATATATATAATTTCCTCTTTAAGCCAATTTTGATGAAAGTAAGGTTCACTCCCTTTCCCTCTCCTCCTCTTCACCTTCACTGTAAAAGCTTTCTTTTAACCTCTTTGATGGCAGATAATTTACATCATTATACCTCTCCCTTTACTTCTCTCCTAGTACATTCCTCTCATCTCTTAATTTTATTTTTAGATATTATCCCTTCAAATTCAACTCACATCTGTACTCTCTATCAATATATACTACTTCTAATTGCCATATTTATACTGAGAAAGTTCCAATGAGTTACAACTATCATCCTCATATAGAAATATAAATAGTTTTATATCCCTTATAATATTCCTTGCCTTATTACCTCCTTATGCTCCTTCTGAATCCTGTATTTAAAAAAATCAAATTTTCTATTTAGTTCTTGTCTTTTTATTACCAATGCTTGAAAAGCCTCTATTCCATTGAATATCCACTTTTTCCCCTGAAGGATTATGCTGTTTTACTGTTCAGATTATTCTGGGTTGTAATCCTAGCTCCATTGATCTCCAGAATATCTTATTTCTAGCCTCTTACTTTTTTTTTTTTTTTTTGCTTTTTGCTTAGGCAATTGGGGTTAAGTGACTAAGTGACTTGCCCAGTGTGACACAGCTAGGAAGTGTCTGAGACCAGATTTGAACTCAGGTCCTCCTGACTTCAGGGCTGGTGCTCTAACCACTGCGCCACCTAGCTGCCCCCTCCTACTTCTTTAATGTAGAAATTGCTAAGTCTTGTATTATCCTGACTGTGGCTCCACTATACTTGAATTGTTTCTTCTGAATATTTGCAATATTTTCTCCTTGACCTGAGAGTACCAGAATGCTGATTTCTCAAAGCCCTCTCACCCTAAAGAGAAACCTTTCTCCCTGGCCTAACAAGTTGTCTTTGGGGCTGGCATTTCAAATCATCCTTAGTGTCTCTGGACCGAGAAGTTTGGAAACCCCCAGAGGTTTCTAGGCTCATTCCTGCTTTGCTGGTTCTAGGGACCAGGCTGTGGTTATTGCCAGGGCCAAAGCTTCACTGGTACAGCCTGGGCAGCACACTGGACTACACACTAAAGTCCCACACTGGTTCCACAGACATTTACTTATGCCCCTTTAAGAAATCTTTGGCTGGAAAGTGTTCCACTATCTTCTGGTGTGTCTTTTCATGCTCTAAAATTTCTTTAGTATCATTACTTAAAGGAATTTGGAGGAATTTGCCTTTACTCTGCCATTCTGACTGTCTCTCCTTTTTCTCTCTTATTGCTGAGTTTTGTTGATGATATATAGACATTGGTAATTTATGTGTTTTATTTTATATCTTACAGCTCTGCTAAAATTGTTAATCATTTCAAATACCTTTTACCTGATTCTTTAGGTGTCTCTAAGTTTATGTTTATATTATCTGTAAAGAGTGATAGCTTGATAGCTTTATTTGTTCACTGCTTACTCTAATTCTTTTAATTTCTTGTCATTTATCTGGCAGATGATAGGTTTGTGGAAATAAATCAGCCTATAGGTAGTTATCTAATGACCTTTAGTCTATCTAAGTAGAAGTTTACAAATTTCTTTAATAAATATGAGTAGAGATGTCATTTATTGATCATATGATCTAAGATAAATCATTTTTTTTCCCATCTTTAATTGAGAACAATGACTCAACTTGTCTACCTCAAAACACTGTTGTGAAAATCCAGTCAATCAGCCAGTATGTTTATTGAGCACCTATTATGTGCCAAGAACCATGCTATGTGTTGGAAATAAAAATAAAAAGAATGAGACCGTTTCTGTTATCAAGAAGCATGCATTCCACTGGGGAGATTAGATCCATACACATAAACATGCACACATAAATGTAACATATATAGATATTGAATAAATGATATATGTGAGTGTGCTTCATATACTATACATACATATATATATATATATATATATATATATATATATATATATATATATAATGTTTTACAAATGCAAAGCTTCTTGATTTGGACCTGAGATCTTTAGTCATGATGAAAATCTAGATAATCTTAAGATGCAAAAGAATTGTGAATGAATATGAAAGTATTGAATACAAATACTCATGTTATTTTCATAAGAAATTTTTCACTTTTGAAGAATATGGTTTGTTGGAATGTTTTATTTGTTAACTATATGATTTTACTTGGTTTGAGAGCAAAATAAAGTGAATTATCTTTTTTTAAATGTAAAAAAAATTCCTTTTATTTCATTTTTCTCTCTTATTGCTAAAAAGCTAATATGTCTACTACAATATTGACTTATAGTGATGCTAATGAGTGTCCTTTTTTCACCACTGATCTTACTGGGAAGGCTTCTAGCTTATCTCCATTATAGATACTGTTTGCTGATGGTTTTAGATAGATATTAGTTATAATTTTAAGGAATATTCCATTTACTCCTATACTCTATTGTGTTTTTATTATTAATGGGTGCTCATATTTTGTCAAAATCTTTTCCAGCATCTAGTGAGATAATCACTTTATTTTTTGTTAGTTTTTTTTTTTTGTTTGTTTTTTTATTGATATGATCAGTTATGCTGAAAGTTTTCCTAATATAAACAAGTACTGCATTCTTGGTAAAAATCTCACCTGGTCATATTATATTATCTTGGTGAAAAATTGATGTAATCTCTTTGCTGATATTTTATTTTAAAAAATTGTGTCAATATTCATTAGGAAAAATCAGTCTATAATCTTTCTCTATTTTAGTTGTTCCTGGTTTAGTTATCAACACCACATTTGTGTCATGAAAGGAATTTGCTTGTTTGACTATTTTTACAACAGTTTATATAGTATTGGGATTATTTGTTGTTTAAATGTTTGGTAGCATTTATCCTTTTCATTTTTAATACTGGCCATTTGGTCTTTTTGTTTCTTGTTTTCTAATAAAATTAAGGAAAAATAATTTTTCATTATTCATTCAAAAATTGCTTTTTTAATAAAAAACAAACTCTTATTTTTATTTATTACTTTAATAGTTTTCTTACTTTCAATTTTTATTTATTTTTCATTTGATTTTCAGAATTTTGAATTTGGTATTTATTTGAAGATTTTAATGTATTCTTCCTCAAAGGTATTCTGCTTCTTTCTACTGACCCCTTCATTTCCCCTGTTTTCAGTCATCATCATACCTTCTTAGTTCTTTTCCCTTCTTCTTTTCTACATAGCAAGATAGATTTCTATACCCAATTGAGTGTGTATGTTATTCCCTAGTTGCACCAATTCTGATGAAAGTTAAACCTTTCTTTCTTCCTTACATCCCCCAAATTCCCCTCCACAGTAAAATATCTTTGGGGCCTCTTTTATATGGTATAATTTATCCCATTCTATTTCTCTTTTTCTTTCTCCAAGTTACAAGTTACAACTATCATTTTCCAATTTTGGAATGTAAAAAATTTAACCTTATTAAATACCTTATAATTTCCCTTTCCTGTTTACCTTTTTTTTTCTTCTCTTGAGCCTTGTATTTGAAAGTTAAATTACCTACTCAGCTTTTGTCTTGTTATCAAGAATGCTTGAAAGTCTTCACATTCTTGAATTTTTATCTTTCCCCCTAAGGGATTATATTCAGTTTTTTGTTTTTTTGTTTTTGTTTTTGTTTTTTGTTTTTTTTTTTTTTTTTTTTTTGAGGATAAATGATTCTTGTCCTTTGTCCTCTGGAATATTGCATTTCAAGCCCTCCAATCCTTTAATGTATAAAATGTTAAATATTAAACTGTTATTTAGTTGCAAAATTTCTGGGAATTTAATTTGTGAACCCTTTCAGGAGGTTGTCAGTAGATTCTTTCAATTTCTATTTTGTTCTCTGGTTCTAGAATATCAAGGCAGTTTTTCTTGGTAATTATTTAAAAGATGACATATGTGCTCCACTTTTGGTCTTGGCTTTTGAGTAAATAAATAATTTTAAAATTATCTATCCTAAATCTATTTTTGAGTTGTTTTTGCTTAAAAAAATGTTATTTTTTCCTTCTTTTGTGTTTTTTTGTTTTTGATTTTCATAAAGTCATTAAGCTTCCATTTGCTAAATTCTAATTTTTAGGGAATTATTTTCTTTTACTGGCCAATTTTTCTTTTCAGAGCATTCTTCTTTTCGTTGATATTTTGTACCTCTTTTTATTTTTTAATCATTTGCCCTATTCTGTTTTTAAGGTCTTATTTTCTTCAGTATTTCCATATGTATATGTCTTTTACCAAGGTACTAACTTTTTTTTTCATGTTTTTCTCTCACCATTCTCATTTGTCTTCACAATTTTTCCTCTACTTCTCTTATTTGCTTTTAAAAGTCCTTTTTGAGCTCTTCCATTACCTTAAACTAATTCACATTTTTCTTTGTGACTTTGGTTTTGGGAATTTTGACTTTGTTATCTTCTGATTATGTGATTTGATCTTCCTTGTCATCACAGTATATTTCTATAGCCAGAATATTTTTTGTTAATTTTCCCAGTCTATTTCTTGACTTTTAACTTTTTCTTCCAGGGTATTTCTTTCTCCCAATTTTCAGGAATTTTGTGCAGGTATTTTCAGAGATACTTTTAGGAATCCTTACTTCTCCCAAAGTTGTAAATGTGTTCATTTGTGTTCTTGTTTAACTCTGGTCTGTGAGTGATCACAAGCACCCTTTTCTGACCTGGAAATGTGAGGAGGATCCCTATTCCAGTGAGTTCACAAACTGGTTCTCTTCCTTGGGACTGTCATCCAGGACTGTGGCTCAGTTCTCAGTATGGTCAATGTCTCAATGCTAGCAAAGAGACACCTATAATCTCCATCTAATCAATTCTTTGATCCCCTTATTGTCTGTGAGCTGAGAGGTCTAGAAGGAGCCACTGCAGCTGCTGATTCAGTGACTCCCAGGTCTGCCCTGTGTGCTGGGGCTTGGTATGTACTGGCATGGAATGCACTGGACTATGTTTCACTTTCACCCCAGTGAGACAGACTTTTCCTGCTGAGCTTTTAAGTTGTCTTTTCCTGAAAAATTATTTCATCTTGCCCTTTTTGTGGATTCTACTGCTCCAGGGATTATTTTATGTCTCTACTTAAAGTTGTTCAGAAGAATTAGGGGGAAAACTATGGGACTTGCTACCTGTTTTCAACTATTTGGTTGTGCCCTCTAAAGTGACCTTTACAACTGCAAATTCTACCTTGTCCCATAATCTTGCAGTTGTAGAAATTTTAGAATGCTTTATCACAAAAGAATTGTGTTTTCATCAAATTCTGCTTGTTTTTTTTTCCTAACTCACTATTGAACAGATAAAAAAAAAAACAAAAACAAAAACAAAAAAATAAACCTGTCTTCTCTGCATAATTATCAAGACACCTTTAACAATGTACCAGTAAGGCATATTTAATCTGAGAACTGTGAAAATGAAAAACAAAACAAAAATAAATAACAAAATAAAACTTTGAGTTTATCAATACTGAAAATTTCTACGTTAGAACTCACTTCACCCAATTAGCTTGAAAACCATTTGTAAATTCACTGATAAATACTAAGGATACATGAGGCATATTAGAAGTGAATTGACTTGTCCAGAGTCACATAGTTATTAAATTTCAGTGGCAGGATTTTTAAACACAGATCTTTCTGACTCCAAACCTACAACTCCAGAAAGAGGCCTTAGGGATTAGATCCAACCTTTTAACTTTTTTTAGATAAAAAAACCTGAAATATAGTGACGTGAAATGACGTCTTTAATGATTTTAAAGAGTCTGTTTTGATATGCAATAATGAATCTATAGCACAAATCTCCATTCTTAAAAAAAAAAATTCCCTCAAGCTATTGTTTTAAATCTCTAATGTATTTTTTAAAAGTCTTGAAAATTGATTTTCTTCCAATTATCTTACTAATTCCTGAATATTCTGAAATATAGTTTTCAATCTCACCATTCTTTTTCTGAGGTCTTTGAGTTTGTCAAACACTAGATTACTATAGTATTCACTATTTTGTCTGTGAACCTAACCTACTCCACTGATCAACTCTCAGTGCTTCTTTAGAATATAACCTCTTTTCATCCATTTAAGAAAAATAATCAATGGCCATGGGTTTAATAATAATTTCTATGAAGATTATTTGTATGCATAAACACAAATATCAGCTCTAGTATACTTGTGAACTTAAGCCCTCTATCATCTCCCTACTGGACATATTTAAAGTTATATCTATAAGAATTCTCAAACTTAATTCAACCAAAATGGATTTTTTTTTCAAAATCCCTCCTCTTTTTCTAAGCACCATACTTTTAGTTTAGTTTTATAATCTTGGCATTATCCTTGCTTTACTCCTTATTCCCCCTCACTGCATGTATCCAATCACTTGTCAGATCTTGGTTCTTCTACCTTGATTTTATGTTTGATTCCTTTTCTCTATAGAAATGCATACCAGTACGTATGGTATGGTACCAGTATTTAGTTCAGGTCTTGATTATATCTTACCTAGATTACTGCAGTGGCCTTCAAATTAGTCTACCTTAAGTAGCTCTCTACCACATTCTATCCTATATAGCAAGCTAAACTGATTTTTCTTTTTAAAAGAACATACCACATTACTCCCTTACTTAATCTGCACTAAAGGAAAAATTATAACTGCTTTTTTTTTTTTTTTAGGGGGTGGGGATTGGAGGTGGAGATAGAGGTAGGAGAACAGTTAGGTAGTATCTAGGACCTTGAGACAGGATATATGAGATCAAATCTGACCTCAGGCTATTATTATCTCCACAACTTTTATTATCCAGATTTTATAAATGAGGAAACTAAGACAAAGACCATGCAATTTGTCCAAGATTACACTACTAGTTAGTACCTGAGGCTAGGTTTGACTTCAGATCTTTCTGACTTTTATTTTAGCTAACTATCCAGTGTGCCATCCAGCTACTTCTAATTCTATCATATGTGTAGGCATAAAATCTGAGAGGAAATAAATGATCTCTATGAAGGAGCATGGCACATTAGACACAATACTCGATTAGAAGTCAGAAAAATTTGAAATCAAATTTCATCTCAGATATGCCCTCAAAGTCCCTAGATTTAATATTATGCCAAATTCAGTTTTATTAATTTATTTACAAATGGCCTTCAAAACAATAAAAGGAATAATTATAATTATTACTTTCTCCAAATGTAATAGCCTAAGGAAAATAAACATCTTTTTTTAAAATGGTGTTTGCTTGAATATTGGTATTATCACCAATTGAAGTATTTCATTTCTAAATTAAATGACTGACATATATTAAGCCTATCAGGTAAAGTCTTGTTAACAGTTGAATGAAATTGATACATATCTACCTATTTATCTCTTTCTCTGTCTATCTATCTGATAGTAGGTATGTATATATGCATGGGTATTTACATATATTAACTAGTTTGGCATAAATTTAAAGATAGTAATAGATATTCTCAATTATTTCTCATGCTTCTTTCATTTTGCCACTTTTCTTTAGTGAATTTTACAATGTATGAATTGCAAGTGTTAAAAACTGCTGTAACCTTGACTCAGGAATGAAGTAGTATGCCCTTTCCTCTCCTTTCTGTCAGACTGTCTGCCAGGTGATGAAGAATGGAAAGGAAAAGAGCTGGATGCCAGCAGAGATTGCAGGAGGTAAAGGGGTGGGAGAGGGCTGTTAGCTAATCACAAAATAGGAAGCTTATAGACAATCACAAGAGACTAGAGTTATTTGGGAAGGGAAAATAACCTCTCCTTTTTGAGTGTCCTTTTATCTCCTATTTTTAGAACTCTCAAAGTTCTTGCTTTATATAAAAATATTTTAATAGATAATTAACATGTAACAATCAGGGAAGATAGACAAAATATTTAAGTAAAAACACAGACATCTGTGAAATGGTACAATAGACATTAGAGAAAGAAAATTGCTTTTCAGATTTTATTTCTAATCAATAAAATAAATCAATCAGCAATCATTTATTAAGCACTTATTATGCTTTAGATCCTGTCCTAAACTCAGAGGACATGAATATACTTATCAGAAGAGGGAAATTATTAAGAATTACATCATTCAGTAGATGAGTAAAATGTAAGCCCCTTTGGCCAAGAGATGATGTATCATGTTTTTCTATCCTAAAGCCTGGCATGGTAACTTCCTTTTGTAAATAAGGCATTTAATAAAAATCTACTAAATGGTGACTAGCTCAGAGCATATTAAAGCTGAAAGATACTATAAAATTTTTAGGTTCCACCTCCTTCATCAGGAAAATATTTAACTCATAAAGAACAAATAATTTTTGATTTCTCCCTAAAAAAACGGTATTATCATTAGACAGACATATTATTAATCAATGTCTGATAGATTTGGTAAATTTCATTTAATTAATATCATCTCAGACTTGGACAAGACTCTTAGAGATAAACTGGTCTACTGTCTTCATCTTACAGTTGAAGAAAATGATTCCCAGCAAAACTGAACATGTCCAACATTATACCATTTGTCACTGATATCATCCAAGTAGAAATCAAAACTCTGGGACTTCTATTCCTGTGTTCATTTTATAACTTGTTCAAAATAAATGATTTATAGATGCTCTAAATGGCTGATTATGCTCCCAGAAGTAAGTGTCAATCTCTATGCCATATGTCCTAGTCAGTGGATTGGAAGCACAAGAGATAATATACCAGGCTCAAAAGGTTGTTAATACTAAAAAATTTCCTGCATCTTTATATCCTGACTTCAAGCCTAGAACTCCATCCACTGAGCCACCTAGCTGTTTCTTAGGCAAATAGAAATAAGTGAATTGCTTAGGTTCATGCAGCTAGAGAGTCTCTAAGGCTACTTTGGGCTCATGTCTTCCTGACTCCAAGCCTAGCACTCTATCCAACTGAGACTTCTGGCTGCCCCTAATATGGTAATATGACAACATAGTGTAATAATGTAGATATAGAATATAGATACATATGAATGAGTCTAAGTGGTTCAATCAGATGGATGCTTCTTTGACAAACATTTATTGATGTGCAAGAGTTTGTAGAGGGTGTGGGTACAAGATGTGATCTCAGTTCTCAAGATGACACTATAGTGGGCAAAAAAAAAAGTGGTGATAGCAACTGAAAAAGACTGTAACTAACAATAATTTAATCATATAATCTTTGCCTAAGAAGACATCTGAAAAATTATCTAGTGCAGTGCTATCAAATTCAGAGTTTGAACATAAGGTTAAGTTCCTTGGTCATATGTTGATATTGAAAAGCATATATTAACATTTATCTGTGTTCTGTTTATTTTTCATTTATTTTGGTAAATATTCCCTAGTTACCTTCTGATCAGTTCTGTATCTTTTCATACATTACTGAACTGCATCTTTGCCACTTCTGTTACAGATTAATTTTTTAAATAATTCATTTTGCAGGGAAGATCCAGAGTTCAAATTGACAGACAGTAGTAGAATAGAATATCAGTCTTCTAAGGAAAGAGGTGAAACAGTAGATAGAATGCCAAGCCTCAAGTCAAAAAGACTGTTTGCCTCAGTTTCCTTATCTGTAAGCTGAAGAAGGAAGTAAAAAAAAAAAAAAAAAAAACTACTCCAGTAACTTTGCCAAGAAAATCCCAAATGAGATCATGAAATTTTGGACACAACTG
Organism: Myrmecobius fasciatus; assembly: GCA_023553655.1. Taxonomy (NCBI): domain Eukaryota; kingdom Metazoa; phylum Chordata; class Mammalia; order Dasyuromorphia; family Myrmecobiidae; genus Myrmecobius; species Myrmecobius fasciatus. The sequence continues at coordinate 5,285 of JAJPUD010023931.1, read as the reverse complement.
AAAAAATGACCAAACAAGAGCTCCCACTCAAATATTCTTTTCTCACTACCATCTTTCCTCAAATTCAATTTGCAAAGGTAGGAGGAATTGAAAAATATATATATATATAAATGTAAAAATGTACACAAGAAATTGAAAACTGTCTTCTTTTTCCTTTGTGCAGACCATACATTCTTTTTTTTGTTGTTGTTTTCTTATTAAATGATTATGAACTCAATACCAAGCATCAGGGTAACCAATTATACTTCCTCTATAACCACTTAATTTAAATAAATGAATTCTAATACAACAATTTTTTAAACAACGTTGCAGTTACTATTTCTAAATTCCTATTAGGATTCCTCATTCTTTCACTCCCACACATATTCTGCTTAAAATGATTATAATTGCTATGTACTCTCTTCTTCTGGTTTAAAACAATAATTATTAATGTATACATAAGCATGTATCGATATATGGCATTTCCTATATATTATATCATTTGATTATTATTCCCATTTTAAAGATAAGTAAATGGAAATCAGAGAGGTTACATGATTTTTCCATGGTCATAAGCTAATAAGTATAAGAGGTATGATTTTTTATAAAAATTTACTAATTGTATAAATCATCATCACTTACTATGGCATATCTTCTCCATGAAAACTCCATAATAAATTTTTCTGAACTAAACAATCAATAAATAATAAGACCATTTCAATATGTATATTACAATAGAAAAAAGTACTATACATGAAACTATAGTTACTTAATATATAAAATTTTTTATTTCTATTAAATATACCTTAAACTCAACTGGTAGCTTTTAAGCTGTCTGGCTTGTCTGTGCTTCTTTTCCTAACAGAGGAAATCCTGTTCTCTGAATTTTTTTTAAAAAGATTATGCAATGACCTCAAGGCTTAATGTGAATCCAGGTCTATCCACATCTACATCTACTTCTCTATGCACTAGGTATTACTGCACCTTACACTGTAACTAATTTTAAGGAAAAATAAAGAATCAATCATGAACTTAATGTGTTGAGTTAAAAAAAAAAACTTTCAAAAAGACATCTCATATTCACTAATTCAGCCATTTTCTTTTGGAATTAACAATGATATCAAAAGATATTTTTTTCTAAGAATTCCCATCTCCCCTATTTTTGAAGGGGAGTCAAAACTCTACAGAGATTTTGTAGAGTTGTTTCATGTGGGACATTTTGGGCTGTTATCCTCAGCCAGGGAAGGCTATGAAATTAGGAAGAAGTTTCTACTAATGAGTATTTTTCTGGCTGCTTTTAAACTCACTAGAGAGAAGTCATTAGTTTTCTCTGCCAATATTCACAGCTTTCAGATGTCTTCTTTTCTCTTCTCACTGTGGCTCAGAAGCCGAACCAGCAACTCACCCACAGGGCACATAAACCTTCACTGTGTTCCTTGAAATTCTGAGGCTTCTTTCCTCTTTTTTATTTTTATTTTTTGGGGAAGAGATAAAGAGCAGAAGAGAGTTTTTTCCTTCTTTTTTAGACTGAAGAACTCTTCACTGTACTAAAAGATGATGTCTGGGTGATAAACTATATACGTTTTATTTAGCCTTTACTTTTAGCATCAGACAGTCTTTCTATAACATAACAGACAAAAAGCCTGTCTCCTTGTCTGCAACATTTTTGCTTATTTTATCATTGCTTCTGGATCACAGGAGCAGGAATTTCTTTTCCAAAGAACTTATTCCTAGACATATAAACCTCCTTCTAATTTTTTCTTCTTCAGTGATGCTCCATCTTCACTATGTCTGCTGTACCAGAGTATGCCCAGAATCCTTTGACTGCACTAATAATCTTTACCATGATAAAACCTTGGAGCACACACATACTATTATGTATCTGAATTCATGGGTACATAACCTTGCATTGCTGAATCAACTTGGTTGAGGTTTCAAGAATATTATGATCCATTTCATGAAGTTAGGAATAAGTGGATTAAAATCATTTTTACATTTGATCAAAGAGTAATCATGACCAAATCATTTAATTTTTTGAGCTTCAATACTGTAATATGCAAAATGGACAGAGTAATAGCTGTGATACATACTGTATTTTCACAAAGTGTCTGGATCAAGTCAGGTAACAGATATTAAGCACTTTATAAACCTTAAAAGGTCTATATAAATGTCAACTTCTTATTATTCAGTGCAAACTCCTGGTTAGAGACCAATTTCAGTATAGTTGACAATGCTAAGAATTATCTCATGCTTTTTTTTTTTTTCATCACCCTGTATTCTTGGTGAATTGGAACATTTTTCTGTACCACAATGACCTAAACTACAGTTTCTCTGTGATTATTCTGTGGAACAAAATTGTGGAACTCCTGAAATGGGCCTGCAAAATTACCCAGTGCACATGGAACTAGAATCAAATGGTATTGCAACATATTTAACAAAGCAAATAAAAGTGCCATGTGATATAAAGCTAAATTGCTTTTTTTCCAAGTCACTTTGCCACTCTCTAGGAAATGTTTATATACATATTTGAATTTGACATCACTGCTGTAACATTAAATGATTAAAACATAAATAAAGATTCCTATAGGCAAACAGAGAATTAGTAAACTACAAAGTGATATTGTCTATATAATATCATATTTATATTTATTTTTAAAATATATTCCCATTACATTTTATTCTGGTTCAGGCTAAACTTGGGAGTATTGTGAACCTGTGTTTGACACATTTTTCTGCATTGGCTTAGAATATAAGGTAAATTATTCTTCAATTTATGCAATTTATCATTCCCCCTCAAAAAAGACCATCTGATTAAAGTGAACTTCCATTTGTCACTTCCCCTTTTTCTTCCCCTTAGTTCCATTAACCAGTTATAATTTACAAATTAAAACTAGACAGTCATAAATCCTGATCTCTGTTGCTTCATACATTATTTAAGTCATTGAAGTTATAAACACACCATAATGAACTATTATGTGAAACATAGTGTACTATTTTAAAGATGAAGCTATGCTCCAAAGGTGCTGCTCCAGTTTCCATTGGCAAAAATATGAGAGTATTCTGGTTTGTTTTGTTTGTTATTGTTGGTTTGTTTTGTTTAATTTGAAAATGTCAAGGGAGATGAAAGACACATATTCTTTTGTAAAACTTGATAATATCAATTGGTATCATGTCCTTCCTGAGAAACCTAACAGAGGCTCACAGGAATGAACCTTTCTTTTTTGGCCCACCTAAAGATATATTTATGTTATTCACCAAGTAAAATGTACACAGCAATTTAAATAAATATCGTCCTATGTTATTTCACAGAAAGAAGATCTGTTGGGATATCCTTTGAACAATATTCTCATTTTTGAGGTTTGAAATTTTGAAACTTGGACTTTCAGGTACCATTCCAACTAGTATGTTTTATTGTAATATTTTCTAGTTTAATTCATTTCAGATATGAAGTTTGAAATGTAATGAAACAGAGCCATAACTAGATTGGAATAGCCCCTGCTCACAGTACTGAAGTTTAGAATGTGCAAACTCTAAATATTCCATGCAAAACAAAACTATAATAATAGCCAAATCTTTCTGAAAATAACATAGATATTTATAAAGATCATATATACATGAATATATATTTAAAGTTTTTATTTTAGCTCCAAATTCTTTTATTCCTTCTACCCTATTCCCACTAATTGACAAAGCAAGAACTGATACCCAAAATGTGTATGAAGTCATGCAAAACATTTTCACATTAGACGTATAGGGAAAAAAGAAGATAAATATACTTCAATCTGCAGTCATAGTGCATTAGTTCTCTCTCTGGAGTTGGATATCAATTTTTACCATAAGTTTTTTGGAATTATTGTGATTCATTTCATTGATCATAATAGCTAATACTTTTACAATCATCATTATGACATTGCTGTTATTATATACAATGTTCTAGTTCTGATCACTTTACATAAATTCATAGAAATTTTTCCAGGTTTTTCTGAATCGATCACCTTCCTCATTTTTATAGTACAATTAGACTCCATCATAATCATATACCACAACCTGTTCAAACTATTCCTCATTTTTTGGTCACCACAAAATGTCTTTTTTCTACATATTGGTTCTTTTCCTTTTTCTTTCATATGTCTGTGATACAAACTTAGTAGTACTATTGCTGAGTCTAAAATTATCTTCAGAGATTGGGCAGAGCCAAGATGGCGGAGTGCAGACTCCACTATCTGTGAGCTTTTCTGATTGTCCCTCAAACCAAGAATAGTTTAAGCCTCTGAACTGATTCTGGAAAGACGGCTCCCTCAAGCACTTGGAGTGCAACACATTTCCATCAACAATTGCCTTGGGGGAACTCCAGAGCAGGTCTGTTTCAGACAGGCAGGGGATAGGCCACTTGCTGTGTTCAGGTGCCAGTGAACAGCTGGGATGGGAGACCGGGGCTTGGGACAGAGTGTGACAGATTCTGGGCACCTGGGAAGTCCCTGAGAGACACTTGGGCCACTTTGTTCTGCATGCGGGCAGGTGCTTTGGTGGATTTGCCTTTGGTGAAGGGTGGATTGAGAGCAGCTGAGAGTATGGACCTGGCTCAATCAGCTCTGCACTGGAAGTCAACTATGCGAACTGCCCCAGGGAAAATTGAAACAGCTGTGGGTCCCCTGCTTGAATCAGACCTCAAGCTCTAAAAAATGAGTAAGAAACAGAAGAGAGCTCTCACCATAGACTGCTTTTATGGAGGCAAAGAAAGGCAGGCCTCAGGTCCTGAGGTTTCTATAGGCAAAACAATTCCAAAGGAAGCCACAAAGGGAGACATGAGCTGGTCCCTATTTCACAAGGCTTACCTGGAAGATTGCATAAAGAATCTCAAAAGAGAGTTAGAAGAAGAATGGGGAAATAAATTGAGATCAGTGAAAGAAGGATATAATGCCCTGCAAAAGACATATGAAAAAGACACCAGGTCACTGAAAAACAAAATTGGTGAAATGGAAAAAGACACCAATGCCCTGAAAAACAAAAATGGTGAAATGGAAAAAGGCAATTCATTGAAAAACAAAATTGGTGAGATGGAAAAAGACAACAATTCACTGAAAAACAAAATTGGTGAATTGGAAAAAGACAACAATTCACTGAAAAACAAAATTGGTAAAACATAGAAAAAGTGCAATGAACAAAAAAATCCAATTGCTCAGTTACAAAAGGAGCTAAAAAAGGTAAACTGAAGAAAATAATATTTTAAAAATTAAAATTGAACAAACAGAAGTAAATGACTCAATAAGACTTCAAGAATCAGTCAAACAAAAACAAAAAAAAAT
>JAJPUD010023930.1:0-11174 GCA_023553655.1 Myrmecobius fasciatus | reverse complement strand
ATATATATATATCTTTTCCTGATGAAAAGTAAGTTAGGAAAAGGATATGAAAAAGGGGAAGGGTGATAGAAGAGAAGATATATTGAAAAAATAGGCAGAAGCAAAATATTTTTGAGAACTGACAAGGTGAAAGAAGAGTGAAAACAAAAAACAAAAACAAACAAAAAAAAACAATGCAAAATAAAATCTAGTGATGTTATTTCATGTTTGATGATACTGAGGAGTATTTTCCCTAAGTTTTAATAGAATTTGGTGGGTGCTGATTGTATTAGGAGAGACAGAGACAGAAAGACTGCATTGGGGGGGAAGAGAGAAGAGAGAGAGAAAGAACTTTGTTCAAAATGAAAGAAAGTCTAGATTATTCCTTATGTCTAGTTTTCACCATGAAGATTTTATCTCATTTTTCTTAGAACTCCACAATTCTCCCAATTCTTACAAATTTTCCTACCATACTCTTTATTTTCTTAACTTTCTTATGCTAAGAATGTATTTAACTTTCATCTCTTTTGGAAAGGATTATCCCACCACCCTATCTCTTGATGAACATGCTTTTCTCTGAACCCCTATGGTACTTGTCTACTGCTCATTTGACTCATTATGTACTGTGTTCAAGTACAATTTAGTTTTACTTAGTTCATCTCTTAAAATACAAGGTAAAATCCATAGTAAAATCCTTGAGTGCAAGTACTGTATTTAGATCACAGAACATGAACTATAGAATTTAAAAGCTGGGACATACCCAAGCTGTCTGATATATCTTGTTTTCTCAGTGTTTTGCACCGGATAATGTATACTCAGTACATGCTTGTTGATGATAATGAAGATGAAAATATAGCACCTTCTGAACATAAGTTCATTAGAGACTCCTTATTAAAATGATTTATTTCTCAATTTTATGACAATAAAAATATCCTGCCTATGGTACTATGTGAAAAATTACTTTAGGCATCCTTATAGCCTTCCCCCTTCTTTCTCTAAATCACAGAATTCAATTTCCCTTTACATAATTCCATTAGTGCCATCTTGTAGTCCATTTCTTCTAGATCCTTAGGTTTATAGCCAACTTGCATTTCTAGGTCAATACATGACTCACTAATTCTGGGAGAAAAAATATAAAACTTTAGAGGACAATTTCTCGACTTTGATGACTGACCTGGGCCAAGGACCCAGACAGTGGCAGAAACCATACTTTCATAGATGAAAGGTTATACATTTTCCAATTCCTGACAGTCTGATAAAAATAAAAGGATTTGACTACTTTTCTCCCCTACCTCCTCCCATTCAACTCTTCCATTTCCAGAGCCCCAGATCCAAACCAATCTAATAAAGAGAGAAGTAATGGAAAAACTGAAACTATCATTCTTTTCCCTCCTATGTCTCCTAAGATTTAAATACACATAGACCTGAATGTTGACTTACTGGTTTTTTTTTTGTTTTTTTTTTCCCTCTCCCTGTTGGATTGACTGACAACCTTCATTAGACCAAGCACCCCTGTTGAACCACGGTGTAACTACAATTTATACTGCCCTTTCTTTTTTCTGATATGCACTTGTGCTTAAAAGTGACTATTACTTTAGTCTCTAGATGTCATGCTGGGGGTGGCTGTTCCCATAGTAAGTTTTTATTGTTGGGTTTTTTCTTTATTGCCAGTTTTTTTTTCTTATTGAGAAGTATTAATGTAAGTACATCTAATAGTGGGACTAGAGGATTGGGCTTCTAGCTTTACTTCAGCTCTCCCCTCTGACACTGAACCCCAAACTAAAACTCTCTCCTTCAAATGCTCCAAACTCACAACATCCTGGTCCCCCTTTTTTTGGCACTCATGGGTGTGCTGGCTCCTTCTGGCCCAGAGTTGTGTCTCTGCACCATAGCTGGACTTGCCCTTCCTAATCAGCCAAGGATCTTTCAGTGTTCCAGAATTCAGACTCAAATCTATTTGAAGCCTGAGAGGTGAAAGTTTGTATGGTTCTTGCTGTGAGAAATGAATGGACATTTATTTGGTTTCCACAGTTATGAAAATTAAATTGGAGAAATGAAACTTAAATTAGAAAATTGCAACCCATAAGAATGAGAAAAGAATAATCTAGGGTAAAGATTATTTCCCCCCAAAGAATGTAAGAAGGTAAACTCCTTAGGGGGATGGACTGGATTTTGTATTCAGGGATGGTGTCCTTATATTTGAAAAGAATCTTTTGTTCTTTGCCCGGAGCTTTCCACTTCTAAAACAGAAGTTCCTGGGGGCCAGGGATAAGATTGATTGAGATGAAGTTTCCTCAGGGATATAGTTTGCTAATATAACCTCAGAAGGGGCCACTCCTTTGCTTATCTGCTTAGCTTGTAGAAACACTCTGCCTTCTTAAGCATTTGATAGCTGCAAGTTTTCTTACTTTGCATGCTTCAAAACTTCCTCTCTTTCCTTAGCTCTAAACAGAAAACTGGGTTTTAGAATGTGAGCTCAGAACTCCAACCAATGGGGAAAGGAACAAGGGGAGCTCCAGTTATGGAATAAAAATGGAGTATTACTTGCTTATCTGTGTGTGTCTCTCTCAAATCATACTTTATGTGTCAGAATGCACACCCTTTCTCTTGAGAAAGAAAGAAACTTTTTCATGCACTCATTCTCAGTCTCCTGATTGTATGGTTGCTGTGGTTGGATGTATTGCTGAGGTCCCAGAAAACCCAGCTAGCTTTGGGAGTCTCCACTTGCTATTTCTGTGGAACTAGCCTGAAGGTGTTTGCATTGCACATAAATTAATCCCCAGACTGAGAGCTTTTTTTTGCATATTTTTGGGTTGTACTAGGAGGAACCCTGTTCTAACCCAACTTCTTGAATGCTCAAATTTGTTATATTTGAGGGGAAACATGAAGAGCTTGAAATTTTCTGACCTATTCCACTATTGCCCCAGAATCCTCTCCGTAGCAGGGTCCTTAATAGATACTCTTTGGATTATTTATGTATGTGTTTGATTATTTATTAATTAATTTATTTATTTGATGAAGCAAGTTTATTTATTTTAATACATATTGCCCTATGAATAATGTTGAGAGAGAAAAATCAGAGGAAATGGGAAAAACCATGGGAAAGATTAAAAAAAGAAAAAAAAACAGAAAAGAAAAGTGAACATTCAATCTCCATATATCTTTTTCTGGAGGCAGATGGCATTTTATGCCCAAAGTCTATTGGGATTGCTTTGAATCACTGAACCATGGAGAAGAACCAAGTCTTTCATAGTTGATCATCTCACATTCTTGCTATTATTGTGTAAAATGTATTCCTGGTTCTGCTTGCTTCACTCAGTATCAGTTCATGTAAATTTTTCCAGGTTTTTCTATAATCAGCTTGTTCATCATTTTTTATACAACAATAATATTCCATTGCCTTCATGTACCACAACTTATTCAGCCATTTCCCAATTAATGGGCATCCACTCCTTTTCCAATTCTTCACTGCCAAAAGAAGAGCTGCTAAAAGCTTTTTTGCACATGTGGATCTTATTCCCTCCTTTATGATATCCTTGAGATATAGACCCATTAATGACACTGCTGAGTCAAAGGGTATGCACATTTTTTTATTTTTAATTAAAGCTTTTTCTTTTCAAATATATACATGAATAATTTTCAACATTCACTCTTACAAAATCTTGTTCTATTTTTTTCCCTTCCTTCCCCCCACCTCATTCCTTAGATATATGTTAAACATGGTATGCACAGTTTTATAGCCCTTTGGGTATAGTTCCAGCTTGCTCTCCTGAATGGTTGGATCTTTTCACAACTCTATCAACACTGCATTAGCATCCCAGTTTTGCCACATCCCCTCCAACATTTATCATTATCTTTTCCTGTCATTTTAGCTAATTTGAAAAGTGGTAACTCAGGATTGTTTTAATTTGCATTTCTCTAATCCATGGTGATGTAGAGTATTTTTTCATATAACTATAAATGACTTTAATTTCATCATCTGAAAACTTGTCTGTTCATGTCCTTTGAGCATTTATCAATTGGAGAGTGATTTGTATTCTGATAAATTTGACACAGTTCTGATGTAAATTGTGTCCTTGATTGTGTGTCCCCTAATAGTGGAAAGTGGGGGTCTAAAGAGACCCCAAATCCCTAAAACCCTCCTGTCCAGAAAGGAGGGGCCCCACCCACTTATTCATGAGGAAACTTCAAGATCTCTACCTATTCAATCAGAAATCTTGGATTAGGGAATAATCACTGCCCTCTATAGATACTATCCTTTAATCTCCCCAGCCTGAAGTCTTAGAAGGCAAAATAAAAGGATGACTGAAACCCAATTTTTGCTGATTCCTACAAGGCAAAAAGCCCACTGAGCTACTGCTCAGCATAAACTCATTTCCACTAATTCCTATCAGGAAAAGGCCCACTTGACCCAGCTCAGTGTTCACTAATCTTTGCTAATAACCCAACTTCACTTCTCCCCTTTTGAAACTGTCCCACTAAGAAAGCTACTTCTCTGTTATAATACACCCATTTTGCCATAAACCTCTTGTCTGTCTTGTTTCTTGGGGTTTGTGAATTCCTCCACAAAGCCCATGACTGGCCAAAGAAGGTTCTCTCACCCCTTTTCTCACAACTCATCAGTATATTTTAGAAATAGAAATGTCTGTAAATATTTTTTCTCAGCTTTGTACTTCCTTTCAATCTTGTTACTTTTGGTTTTGTTTATGCAAACCCTTTTTAATTTAATGTAATTAAAGTTGTCTATTTTGCCTTTCATAATGTGATCTAGTTCTTCTTTGGTGACAAATTCCTCCCTTCTCCAAAGATCTGATAGGTAAATTACCCCTTGTTCTCCTAATTTGTTTATGGTAACATCTTTTATACCCAAATCATGAATTCCTCTTGACTTTATTTTGGTTTGGGGTGTGAGATATAGTTCTATACCAATTTTCTGACATATTATTTTCCAGTTTTCCAAGGAATTTCTGTCAAATAGTGAATTCTTATTCCAGAACCTGGAGTTTGGGTATTTATGAAATACAAGATTGCTATAAGCCTTGCTTATTGTGTCATGTGTATCTAATTTATTCCAATGATTCAACTCTCTATTTCTTAGCCAGTTGCAAATGGATTTGATGAGTGCTGCTTTATAATATAGTATTAGAGGCACAGCTAGGTGGCGAAGTGGTTAGAGCACCAGCCCTGAAGTCAGGAGGACCTGAGTTCAAATCTGGTCTCAGACACTTCCTAGCTGTGTGACCCTGGGCAAGTCACTTAACCCCAATTGCCTCAGCAAAAAGCAAAAAAAAAAAAATAATAATAGTTTTAGATTTGGGACTGCCAAAAAAACGGTCCTTTGTATTTTTTTTATTAGTTCCCTTGGTATTCTTGACCTTTTATTCTTTCAGATGAATTTTGTTATTATTATTATTTTTTTCTATTTTGGCAGTTTTATTGATATGGCACTAAACAAGTAGATCAATTTAGGCAGAATTGTATTTTTTATTATATTAGCTCAGCTAATCCATTAATATTTTTTGAATTATTTATATCTGATTTTATTTGTGTAAGAAGTGTTTTGTAATTATGTTCATTTGTTCCTGAGTTTGTCTTGGCAGGTAAACCCACAAATATTTTATTTGTCTAGAGTAATTTTAAATGGAATTTCTCTTTCTAATCCTTGCTGATGGACTTTGTCAGTAATATGTGGAAATGCTAATTATTTGTGTGAGTTTATTTTATATCCTGCATCTTTTCTAAAGCTCTGAATTGTTTGTGGTATACTTTTGGATAATTTTCTAGGATTCTCTTAGTATATCATATCATCTTCAAAGAGTGATAGTTTTATTTCCTTGGCTATTCTAACTCCTTTAATTTCCTTTTCTTTTTTATTGCTAACCATAACATTTCTAGCACAATATTGAGTAATAGTGGTGATAATGGGCATCCTTATTACACTCCAGATTTTATTGGGAATGCATCTAACTTCTCTCCATTAGAAATAATGCTAGCTGTAAGTTTTAGATATATATTGATTATTTTAAGGAAAGCTTCTTTTTTCCCTATGCTCTCTAGTGTTTTTAATAGGAATAGCTACCTCTCTGGATATTTTAATTATTGGATTCAACTGTAGGACTCCATGGCATCTTCAACAAATATGAGTAATATATTTGACAGAGAGCATTACAAGCCTTAAAGCAGACTGCTTTGGAGAAATGGAAATTTAAATAATAAAGTTCAAGACACTATGCTGCCTCAATTTTGCTTTCCAAATCAGAGAATAAATATTTCCAGAGTTTAGAAGTCAGAGATATCACAGAAGATGAAACAGGCAATTTCATTCCAATTTTTTTACAAGCATAAACTATATGATTACATTAACTAGAATGTTATTCTTTCATAGTAATCAGACTATATGTATACATATATACATATATTTCCCTCATTTTCCTGTATTCAGATAGTATATTCTGTCTTTTTGTTTTTATTTTGTTGTTGTTTGTTTGCTTTGAACAGAAAAAAGTACTGAATTTTGAGTGAGAGAACATGGATTCATGCCCAGTTTCTGCAAGTTTGAGCAAAATAGGTAACATGAAAGTATTGGGCTGATGGTTTATAAAGGTTTTAAAATTTAAAAAAAAAAGGCTTAAGTTATAGCCAGGTATAGTTCCAGTCTGAATACACTGATTCCTTAGTGAAGTTTGACATTACCACATTGTTAAGATGTCTTTATTATCCCCATAAGGTGTGCTTTTCTGAATCTAATCTCTGTTAAGTAGAACTTTTATGTGAGTTACTTGTAGGAAGCATCACTGCATGAGACTAGGACTAAAGAGTCAGCACTCATCAATTGGAGCAGAAGCAGGAGCAAGAACACTTATTAGAAATTCATGGACCTTTTACACTATGATTAATTCTATGGAAAGTCATGGCTTCAAGGAAACCAGAGTTAAGATTGCAATGCACCTTGCCATAGGTAGAAATTGCTAGAATTACTTTGATTTCTTCACAAAGTCAAGATAAGAACAATGCTATTTCCTTTTCATGAACACACACACACACACACACACACACACATTTTCCTTTATCTCCTTTTTTTTTCTTTTTAATTCACTAGTAGTATCAATTTTCCTGGTCTAGACTTGTGAAAAAGATCAAAGCTTCCTCTGATAGTCTCTGCTGTGCTGGCTGCTATCTTCTGTTCTTAATGAACCTCCTAGTTATCTTATTAGTTCCCCAGTTCATGGAGACACTTTTCACACCAAAAAGAATGATAGATGTTTTAACAGGAGCTATAAATGCCATCCAATGATAATAAATAAAATGTAGCAAAGATATATAGTTGGAAATTTTTAAAAAGCAACTAAAGAAACATGAATGTTATAAGAATTCAAGCTTCTCTTCAATAGATAGTCAAGGGATATGAACAGACAATTTTCAGATGATGAAATTAAAACCATTTATAGTCATATGAAAAGGTGCTCCAAATCACTATTGAACAGAGAAATGTAAATTAAGACAACTCTGAGGTACCACTACATACCTGTCAGATTGGCTAAAATGACAGGAAAAGATAATGATGAATGTTGGAGGGGATGTGGGAAAGCTGGGACACTAATACATTGTTGGGGGAACTGTGAATAGATCCAACCATTCTGGAGAGAAATTTGGAACTATGCTCAAAAAGTGATCAAACTGTGCATACCCTTTGACCCAGCATTGGTTCTATTGGTCTTATATCCCAAAGAGAACTTAGAGGAGGGAAAGGGACATGTACAAGAATGTTTGCGGGAGCTCATTTTGTAGTGGCTAGAAATTGGAAACTGAATGGATGCCCATCAATTGGAGAGTGGCTGAATCAATTATGCTATATGAATGTTATGGAATATTAGTGCTCTGTAAGAAATGACCAGCAGGATGATTTCAGAGAGGCCTGGAGAGACCTACATGAACTGATGCTGAGTGAAACGAGCAGAACCAGGAGATCATTATACACAGCAACAACAATATTACATGATGATCAATTCTGATGGACATGACTCTCTTAAACAATGAAATGTTTCACACCATTTCCAATTGTCCACTGAAGAAAACCATATACACCCAGAGAGAGGGATGTGAAATGTGGACCACAACATAATATTTTCATGCTCTCAATTGATGTTTGCTTGCATTGTGTTTCCTTTATCTGATTTTTTTCTTGCAGATACGATTTTTTTCTTGCACAATAATGATAAGTGGGGAAATATATATATATATGTATATATATATATATATATACAACATGTCAAGTATTTTATTTTATTTTTTATTTTTTCATTGATACTTGTTATTTGCAAAATATATGTATGGGTAATAATTCAACATTAACCCTTACAAAGATTTCCGCTACAAATTTTTCCCCCTACTCCCCACCCCTCCCCAAGATAGCAGGCTATCCATACATTATTATTTTTTTTGGATTCTTTAAAAATCGAATATATGTATAGTAATTGCCACACATCATTTTTTTTTTTACAGGAGAAATTGTATCTACAAGAAAGAATAATCTGATAAAGGAAAAATAATGCAAGCAAATCTCAAGAGAACATGAAAATTTTATGTTGTGGTCCACATTTCATATCCCTTTCTCTGGGTGTATATGGCTCTCTTCACTGAACAATTAGAACTTGTTTGAAGCATTTCATTGTTGAAGAGAGTTATGTCCATCACAACAGATCAACACATAGCATTATTGCTGCCATGAATAACGATCTCCTGGTTCTGCTTACTTCACTGAGCATCAGTTCATGCAAGTCTCTCCAGGGATCTCTGAAATCGTCCTGCTGGTCGTTTCTTATAGAGCAATAATATTCCATAACATTCATATATCATAATTTATTCAGCCACTCTCCAATTGATGGGCATCCCTTCAGTTTGCAATTGTTAGCCACCACAAAAAGAGCTGCCACAAACATTCTTGCACATGTGGGGCCCTTTCCTTCTTCTATGATTTCTTTGGGATATAAGCCCAATACAAAAACTGCTGGGTCAAAGGGTATGCATGGTTTGATAACTTTTTGAGCATAGCTCCAAATTGCTCTCAACAAAGGTTGGATCCGTTCACAGTTCCACCAACAATGCATCATTGTCCCAGTCTTGCTACATCCCCTCCAACATTCATCGTTATCTTTTCCTGTCATTTTAGCCAATCTGACAGATGTGTAGTGGTACCTCAGGGTTGTTTTAATTTGCATTTCTCTGATCAATAGTGAATTGGAGCACCTTTTCATATGATTATAAATAGTTTTAATTTCATTATACGAAAATTTTCTGTTCATATCCTTTGATCATTTATCAATTGGAGAATGGCATGAATTCTTATAAATATGAGACAATTCTCTATATCTCAGAGATGAGACATTTATCAGAACCATTAAATGTAAAGATGATTTCCCAATTTGATGTTTCCCTACTAATCTTCTCTGTATTAGTTTTGTTTGTACAGAAACTTTTTAACTTAATATAAGCAAAATTATCTATCTGGTGTTCAATTAAGAGTTCCAGATCTTCTTTGGACATAAATGTATTCCATCTCCACAAGTCTGAGAGGTAAACTATCCTATGTTCCTCTAATTTGGTTATAATATCACTATTTATATCTAGATCATGAACCCATTTAGATCTTATCTTGGTGTGCAGTGTTAGGTGTGGGTCCAGACTTAATTTCTTCCACACTAGTTTCCAATTTTCCCAGCTGTTTTTGCCGAATACTGAGTACTTATCCCAAAAGCAGGGGTCTTTGGATTTAGCAAAATCTAAATTGCTAACATTATTACCTAGCTTGTCCTGATATCCTATCCTATGCCACTGATCGACTGCTCTCTTTCTCAGCCACTACCAAATGGTTTTGATGACCGCTATTTATAATATAGTTTTAGATCTGGTACAGCAAGGCCACCTTCATTTGTCTTTTTTTTTTTATTAATTCCCTTGAAATTCTTCACCTTTTGTTCTTCCAAATGAACTTTGCTACTATTTTTTCTAGATCTGTAAAATAATTTCTTGGGAGTTTGATTGGTATGGCACTAAATAAGTAGATTAATTTGGGTAGTATTGTCATTTTTCTTATATTTGCTCGTCCTATCCATGAGCACTTAATGTTTTTCCAATTGACTGGATCTGATTTTATTTTTGTGGAAAGTGTTTTGTAGTTTAGTTTGTTTAGTTTCTGAATTTTTCTTGGCAGATAGATTCCCAAATATTTTATGCTATCATCCATTATTCTGAATGGAATTTCTTTTTGTGTCTCTTGCTGCTGAACTTTGTTGGTAATATATAAAAATACTGATGATTTATGTGGATTTATTTTGAATCTTGCAACTTTACAAAAGTTGTGAATTGTTTCTAGTAGTTTTTTAGTTGATTCTCTAGGGTTCTCTAAGTATACCATCATGTCATCTGCAAAGAGTGATAATTTGGTTTCTTCATTACCTACTCTAATTCTTTTTATCTCTTTTTTCTTCTCTTATTGCCAAAGCTAAGATTTCTGATACAATATTAAATAGTAATGGTGATGGTGGGCAGCCTTGTTTCACTCCTGATCTTATTGGGAATGGTTCTAGTTTGTCTCCATTACATATGATGCTTACTGATGGTTTTAAGTAGATGCTCCTAATCATTTTAAGGAAAAGGCCATTTATTCCTATACTCTCCAGTGTTTTTAATAGGAATGGGTGTTGGATTTTTTCGAATGCTTTTTCTGCATCTATTGAGATAATCATATGGTTTTTGTTAGTTTGGTTATTAAGATAATTGATTATGCTGATACTTTTCCTAATATTGAACCAGCCCTGCATTCCTGCTATAAATCCTACTTGGTCATAGTGTACTCTCCTGGGGATGATTTTCTGGAATCTCATTGCTAATATCTTATTTAGAATTTTTGCATCAATATTTTTAGGGAAATTGGTTTATAGTTTTCTTACTCTGTTTTCACCCTACCTGGTTTAGGTATCAGCACCATATGTATATCACAGAAAGAATTTGTTAGTATACCTTCTGTCCCTATGTTTTCAAATAGTTTGCATCGTATTGGAATTAATAGTTCTTTGAGTGTTTGGTAGAATTCAGATGTAAAATCATCTGGCCTTGGAGATTTTTTCTTTTTTTTTTTCTTACAAAACGTTTTATTTACAAAACATATGAGTGACCTTTCAACATTGACCTTTGCA
>JAJPUD010023929.1:4746-19378 GCA_023553655.1 Myrmecobius fasciatus | reverse complement strand
TTTTACTTTCACCCTGTATGTATCTCTATGTTTTAGATGTGTTTCTTGTATACAACATATTGTTGGATCCTGGTTTTTAATCCAATCTGCTATCTGCTTCTGCTTTAAGGGAGAGTTCATTCCATTCACATTCACAGTTAAAATAACTAATTCTGTATTTCCTGCCATCTTATTTACCCTAGCTTATGCTTTTCTCTTTCTTATCCCCTTTCCCTCCTCCCTACTATTTTGCTTTTGAAAACCACTTCCCTCAAACAATCCTTCCCCTTTAGAGCCCCACCCACCCTCTTTTCCCCCCCTTTCCCTCCAGTTTTCTTATAAGTACATCTATTATTCCCTCAGAGCCAAATCTGATGAGATGGAGATTAACCCAATTCTCATTCCCCTCCCTTTTCTCCCCTCAATCATTATAGGTTTTCTTTGCCTCTACATGTGATGTAATTTCCCTTACTTTACCTCCTTTTCCTCTTCTTCCAGTGTTATCCCTTTTCTATCTCTAATTTCTTTTTCAGTTTATCATATCATAATAATCATAAAATCACAATAAACATATCATAATAATCATAAAATCACAGTAATCATATGATAATAATCATAAAATCACAGTAATCATATGATAATAATCATAAAATCACAGTAATCATATCATAATCATAATGTAATAATAGATTCATAAAATCAACCTTCATTCTCTAAGTATCTATAACATAAATATAGTTCTCAAGAGTTATTTTTTCTTGTTACCTTTTTATGTTTCTCTTGTGTTCTGTGTTTGTAGATCAAATTTTTTGTTCAGTTCTGGTCTTTTCAGTAGAAATAGGTGAAATTCTCCTATATCATTAAATGACCATCTTCTTCCCTGGAAGATAATGCTCATTCTAGCTGGGTAACTTATTCTTGGCTGTAATCCAAGTTCCTTTGCCCTTCAGGATATCTGATTCCAGGCCCTTCGATCCTTCAAAGTAGAAGCTGCTAGGTCCTGTGTGATCCTAATTGTATCTCCCCGATATTTAAATTGTTTCTTTCTGGCTTCTTGTAATATCTTTTCCTTGGTATGATAGTTCTGGAATTTAGCCACGATATTTCTGGGGGACTTACTTTTTGGGTTTCTTTCAGGAGGTGATCGGTGAATTGTTTCAAGGAGTATTTTGCCTTCTGGGTCTAAAATATCAGGGCAGTTTTCTTTTATGATTTCCTAGAAGATAGTGTCCAGGTTCTTTGTTTCATCATGGCTTTCAGGAAGCCCTATAATCCTTAGATTGTCTCTCCTAGATCTATTTTCCAGGTCAGTTGTTTTTCCTAGGAGATATTTCATGTTTTTCTCTATCTTTCCATTTTTTCTATTTTATTTTGCAGTGATCTCATTTCGTTTCCCCATGTTTCTTCTAACTCTCTTTTAAGATTTTTTATGCAATCTTCAAAGAAAGCCTTGTGACATGGAGACCAATTCATGTCTCTCTTTGGGGCTTTTTCTGGAGTTGCTTTACCTTTAGGGGCCTCTGGATTTGAGGTCTGTTCTTCCCTTTCTCCATAAAAGTTGTCTATGGTGAGAGCTCTTTTTGGTTTTTTATCCATTTTTTTTTTCAAAGGTGTGAGGTCTGTTTAGGGCAAAGGTGGGACAGCTGCTTTAATTTGCCCTGGGGCAGTTCTGCTGATTGAGTTATTTCAGGAACTGGGCAGTTCTGCTGATTGAATTATTTCAGGTACTGGGCAGCTCCACTGATTGAATTATTTCTGGTGCTTATCAGTCCTGTGTTTGATTGATTGCTTTAAGGTGCTGTGTAATGGCAGCTAGGTCTGATGCTCATCAGGGGTTCAGTGGTTCACAATCTATCCCCCTCAAAAGGCAGACCTCCAAACCACCTGCCCACAATCAGGACAGATTGTTCCAAGAGGCCCACGGAAGACTCCCAGGTGTGTGAAAAGCACAACGCTCCCACTCCTGTTCCGACTCCTGTTCCAGCTCCCTGCTCTAGCTCCCTGCCCCTGTCTCCCTGCACTGCAGTCTGGGTTCAGTAAACCACCCCCCTGCCCAATTAAAACAGACCTGTTTTGAGGTTCTTCCAGAGTATCTTCTTCTAGAATCATGTTGTTCTCCAGATATTGTGGATTTTTTTGCTTCATAATCAGTCTAGAGGCTTCATGTGTTGTTGGTTTGAGGGGAGGTTAGAGGAGGTTACAGAGACTCCTGTCTGATCTCCACGACTTTCTATAATCTCATTGCTAATATCTTATTTAAAATTTTTGCATCAATATTCATTAGGGAAATTGGTCTATACTTTTCTTTCTCTGTTTTCACCCTACCTGGTTTAGCTATCAGCACCATATCGGTCTAGTAGAAGGATTCTGGTAGTATACGTTCTGTCCCTATTTTCTCATATAGTTTGTGTAGTATTGGGTTAATTGTTCTTTGAATGTTTGGTAGAATTCATGTGTAAATCCATCTGGCCCTGGAGATTTTTTCTTAGGGAGTTGGTTAATAGCTTGTTCTATTTCTTTTTTTGATATGGGGCTATTTAAATAATTTATATCCTCTTCTGTTAACCTGGGCAATCTATATTTTTGTAGATATTCCTCCATTTCATTTAGATTATCAAACTTACTGGCATAAAGTTGGGCAAAGTAACTCCTAATTATTGCTCTAATTTCCTCTTCATTGGAGCAAAGTTCTCCCTTATCATTCTTGAGACTAACAATTTGATTTTCCTCTTTCCTTTTTCTTATCAAATTAACTAAAGGCTTATCTATTTTGTTAGTTTTTTCGTAGAACCAACTCTTAGTTTTATTTTTAACTCAATAGTTTTGTTATTTTCAATTTTATTAATTTCTCCTTTTACTTTTAGAATTTCCAATTTGGTGTTTCATTGAGGGTTTTTAATTCGTTCTTTTTCTAGTTTTTTTTAAATAATAAGGCCAATTTGTTGATGTTTTCTTTCTCTATTTTATGCAAGTAAGCATCTAGAGTTATAAAATTGCCCCTTACAACCGCTTTAGCCGTATCCCAGAAATTTTGGTATGTTTTCTCCTTATTGTCATTCTCCTGGATGAAATTATTCATTGTGTCTATGATTTGCTCTTTCACCCATTCATTCTTCAGGATTAAATTATTTAATTTCCAATTAACTTTTGGTTTATTTTCTCCTGGCCTTATATTGCATGTGATTTTTATTGCATCATGATTTGAAAAGGATGCATTTACTATTTCTGCCTTTCTGCATTTGATTTTGAGGTTTTTATGCCCTAACACATGGTCAATTTTTGTATAGGTTCCATGGACTGCTGAGAAAAAAGTAAGCTCCCTACTGTCTCCATTCAACTTTCTCCATAGATCTATCATACCTAGCTTTTTTAACAATTGGTTTATCTCCCTAGTTTCTTTTTTGTTTATTTTGTAGTTTGATTTATCTAATTCAGAGAGAGCCAGGTTGAGATCTCCCACTAGTATCGTTTGGCTGTCTATTTCTTCTTGCATCTCTCTTAATTTCTCCCCTAGGAATTTGTATGCTATTGCACTTGGTGCATATATATTTAGTATAGATATTGCTACATCATCCATGGTACCCTTTAATAAAATATAGTTTCCTTCCTTATGTCTTGTGATTAGATCTATCTTGGCTTTTACTTGATCTGAGATAAGGATTGCTACCCCTGCTTTTTTTTTTCCATATAATGGTTTCTAAAGTTCTTAAGAGATACCTCTACCAGGTCTCTATATCATTATTATTTACTCCCTGACCTATGTGAGAGATCTAAGTTAGATGAATATGCATTTCTAAGGCATCAGACGCTTGAATCCTTGATCCCAGTATGACCTAAAGCCTTCCAAGGCTACTCTTGAGTCAAATTATGCAGCCAGACACATCATATTTCAGAAGTGCTCCCCTCCTTTTCCTTCCTCCCATTTTCAAGAAGCACAGGATATATACAGCAGGAAATAAGGGATGATACCATAAGAAATCTTTTGGAATCTTGGAAGAGCAGAGAAAGAAGATGTCTAAGATTTATTTTTTCCCACTAAAGAGGAGATTCTAATGAGTTTTTCATAGTCTCACCTGTAGCATTTCTACATCTGACTTCTGCATCTTTTCCTCCAGCTCAATGATCATGTCAATTAGAAATCTGCTCACGCTAGACACCATGGTCTCCCATTCCTTCTTGTCCTCCATGATTTGTACTTCCAGTTTAGCCTCCTTTTCCTTGAGCATTTGATAAAGCTCATAAAGTTCCTTGTTTTCCTTCCCCACAACAACTTTTTCCTCTTTCATTTTCTCTTCCCACAGTGGCTTAAGTTGCTTTTTAAATATTCTTCTGCCTGTCTTGTCCTGAAAACAAAGATATTAGGTGATAGACCAAAAGCAATACCCAAATCTCCACTTCCTTTCCTGTTCAGGGTGGTGTAACACAAATTCCATTTGGCTCAGTAGGAGTCAAGAGCCTAGGGAATCCTCCTATCTGTTGTGTTAGCTGGGGGAGTTTACTTAGTTTCCGACTTCAATTTTTTTCTTTAAAATCAGACCTTCCATACATACAGATGACATGTAAGGCATTTTCCAGTTTGATTTTTTACTAGAAGTTTTAAGACATTTAAGAAACTTTCTCCAACCTGCCTTTCTGTATCCTTTAAGCTGCATTTCATCCCATTCATTTAACCATCTACCTTGGGACTTTAAAAGAGAAACTTGCCTCCTTTACTATTTCAATGGATTCTCACTTCTTACAGGTATCTCTAATACTCTCCAATCCATTCTCTCTTTCTCCCACTCTCTCTTTAATTACATGTCTGTTTTCCAAGTTCCTCAACCCTCTTAAATTTTCTGAAAGCCTGGGCAGTTAAATTTGACTCTGAATTTCTTTTTTAATTTACCTTAAGGAGTAATATGCTTTTCTGTCTTCTACAGAAGCTCTTTTCCCCATCATCTTTTCATGGTTCCCTATTTCCTATTAAATATATTGGACACTTCTTTTCCAGAAATTTATGCTTCTCTAGGAACTGGAGCCAATGTATCTTTATAGAAACCTCACCAATGTTCAGGCTTTCTCTTCCTATGTGAAGATCTCTCAGGGGAAATGTTCCAATCATAGGTAGAGGAGTTAAGGTTCTACACACACACACACACACACACACACACACACACACAAATACACATATGCATTTATTATGACAGAGAAAACAGAGTTTAGAGTGAAATCAGAGACTGACAGAGAGAAACAGTGAGACAGAGACAGGGACACAAACAGAGACAGACTTGAGAAACAGAGAGAGACAGAAAGCGGGAAGTAGAGCAAGACAGACACACAGGGCATTTGTAGATCATTCAGTTACAAGTTAAAGGGATTATCAAATAGTTTGAGGGTGCTGCAGGAACTTACCTTTTACTTGGGAAACTTAGGCAGCACATTGGGAGCATGAATGGCAAAGCAGAATGGAACTTAAAGAACATAGGGAATTAAGCAAGAATATAAAATGGCCTGGACTCATAAAGAGCACCACTATGGTCTTCTTTCCCATATAGTCAATGTGCACTCCCTGCTGGTAACAGTAGGAGGTTGTCCGGTCTATTAACCACAAAAATGTAAATGGAAACCCCAAATTCTCCCTAACAGATGGTCAGGATTAACAAGTAGATTTTCAGGCAACACCCTTGAGCAACATGGAAGTCCTATGTGTACAACCAGGGACTTGTGTTACCCCATTGGGATTCTCAAATATCTTGGGGGCAGGTAGCATAAAAATTATCTTCATATCACCTCGGGGAGGGGAAAATCCCAGTATACTCTGCCAATCCCAGAATCCTGGCAGTCCAGGAAGAAGAGATCTTTAATGCCCAGAACTATAACACAACTCTGAACAAAGACCAAATTCCAACTGGGGAATGGCTAAACAAATTGTGGGTGTGTGGTTATGATTGGATACTGTTGTGCTATAAGAAATGATGAGCAGGATGCTCTCAGAAAAACTTGAAAAAACTCCTTTGAACTCATGAAAAGGAAATGGTACTATGAACAAAGTCAAAACAATATTGTAAGATGACCAGATGCTAATGACTTGACTATTGTCAGTAATGCAATCATCCAAGACAACTCCAAAGGACAAAGGATGAAAAGTGCTATCCATACGCAGAGAAAGACCTGATTGTGTTTTGAATGTACCCTGAAAAATACTGTTTTGACTTAATTTTCTTGAGATTTTCTTGGGTGGGAGAAAGTCTAAGCTTTCTTTCACAACATGACTGTTCTGGAAATTTTTTTGCATAACTTCATATGTGATTTGTCAGTGAGGAAGGGTAGGAAAGGGAAAAAATCTGGACCTCAAAGTTTTACAAATGTCAAAATTGTTTTATTGGTAACTGGGGAAAATAAAACACCAAAGAATGGGGGAGGGATTGAGTTCTCTATCAGTGTTCTGCATCCTGGGACCAAGAGCAAGCCTTATACATGACCACAGAGAAATCATTTGATTAAGCAAAAGTAGCATAAGTCCTTTCTGAGTCTTTTTAAATTTGAAGAGTGACAATGGAACAAAATTCCAAGATGAACTGCCTAGAAACATAAGGACTGCTTTCTATGCATTATATGTAGATACAATTATGAAATTCTTATCCCAATATGCTAGTCACCCCCAAGCAGCCTATCTAGCCTGGAGAGATCATCTTTCTCTCCAATTGTTCTGCAGTAACCGTTAGCAACATGACTAATTAGCCACCTTGATATGAACTGATAATAAAAATGCTTGTTTGAGTTATGAAAAATATAAATGAAATAAATCTTAAAAAAGCAGATGTCTAAAAACCAGAGTAAATATAGTCTCCCAGAAAGAGAGCATCAAGGTGTTTTTATTATTTGTAAATGGGCTTCTTCACCTTTCCAAAACACATCTTAATTGGTTGTCACCTCTAATAATTGTACATTTAGCATGCTGAAAGTCAGAATTTAAAGGGGCTGGAACCAAATGGTAAGGCTTAATTGCTAGTATTCACTAGGAAATGTTCTCCAGGGAGTTTGGAAAATGAAGGTTTCATGGCCACAGGTAGCTTTCTTCTTTATGCTCAACTAGATTTGAACTAATGGCTATAATTTTGGTTTTATGACAAGATGTAGGGAGAGGTAAAGATGATTGAGTGTGATTTTAGGGGCTGTTGGAAGCCTCCTACCCCTTGTTCCAAATGCTGCATTCCCCAAGTGGCATGTTGGATCCAGGTGAATCAGCTACAAGTTTTTAAAGATTTAATGTGATGTTTTTGCCTTTTAGAAATAAGCAAAAAATGCAATGTTTGATTTATTGTTTTGTTGATTGTCTAGATGTAAGTAAATCATGGGAAAATGTTAATAAATAATGCAGATTGAACAGAAAAGTATGTCTAGAGTACATCCCTCCCCTTCTGGAGTGTGAGTTGTTAAATATTTACCAGCACACTACTGGTTTTCCCCAATTACCATTCCTTTATCTAGACTGTTATCATAAAGGATTTTTTTTTCTTTCATGTCAGATTCAGGTAAGATGTCCTCAAAAGGAATTGTTATGTTCTTGAGCATTATCAATCATTTAATTATAAGTGTTAGAGTGCTTTATATATTTCTTTCTTGAGAGCAGTTTTTGCTTAAAGAAAAAGAGGAGCAAATGAGGACAATGAATATCTGAGTGAATTCATGCCATTCATTGGTAAGACACCTATCCATGGGAAAGCCCACAATATAGTGAAGTGTATTAAGTCCATGGCATAAAAGGACTAGTTGAAGGAGCTCAAGATATTCAGTTGAGATAAGAGACTCTAGGAGAATATGGCAGTCAATTTCAAGTATTTAAAAGGCAATATGAAAGAGGGATCAAGCTTATTTTGCTTGTTGCCACAAGTTAGAAAGAGGAATATAGCTAGAAGTGGGAGAAATAAGTTTAGCTTTCATGTCAGGAAAAATATTCATCAAAATTGAGGTAAAGATGGTGTTAGATGTCTAGGGTCGTGTGAGTCATGCTCTCTTTGGAGGTCTTCAAGACAAAGATGAATATTAATTATTTTTAGTAAATAATCTTTTAGGATAGAGATTTAAAACACTCCAGTGTGACTCAATCATCCCAAATGTGACCTGAACCATATTACAAAAAAAGGGGAAATATCTAATGAAAATAGATAATGTAAATATGGATTTCTAAGTGATTATGTGCCCACGGGGACATTATATTTGGTTTAATGACCCTCAATTCTATCTGAGTTTGATATCACTGCTTTAGAGTATTGATTTTGCAAGAAGGCCACTGGAATCCCTTCCTCTAAACTTCTGTGATTTTTGAGTGGTTTGGCCATTTAATTTCTCTTTATTTTATAATAATTGATGATTTATCATTTTTAGTGTTTTTTGAAAAACTTTTATTATTTCAATGTTCTATTTATTTTTCATTTTATCATTTTTGTTCTTGTCTGGGGCAGGGATTATGGAGTGTCTTGTTTTGTTATTACATATTTAATTTATTAATCCACTCCTGTTTTGTTAATTTACTTTTTCAAATGTATAAATTCAGTGGGCTATTTCAGTTATATTTTTGAAGTGGTACATTTTTCATTATCATGATTTTCTCCAAAACTGTTACTTTTTTGTTTCTATAATTTGTTCTTTGACTCATTCAATATGTGGCAATTGGGTCATTATAGCTCTGTTCAAGTATTTGAACAGGGTTTGGTAAAGTATTTGAAGAACTGGCAATTGGAAGAAAAATTTTACTTTGCTGGGCCCTCAAAATCAGAACTAAAAATAGTAGGTGGAGGCTGAGTTAGGCTTAATGTTAGGACAAACTTCCTACCAGTTACATGGTGGAGAAATGAAGTGGGCAGTCTAGGAAGGCAGTGGGATAATGCTCATTTTGTGTTATAACACACAGGAAGGATAATCTATTTTCACCCAAGAAAATCCTTTCTACCCAGCAGTGTTTCTATTGGGCTTCTATCCCAAAGAAATCATAAAAGAAGTAAAGGGTCCCACCTGTGCAAGAATGTTTGTAGCAGCCCTTTTTGTAGTGGTTAGAAACTGGAAACTGAATGGATGCCCATCAATTGGAGAGTGGCTGAATAAATTATGGTATATGAATGTTATGGAATATTATTGCTCTGTAAGAAACGACCAACAGGACGAATTCAGAGAGGCCAGGAGAGACTTGCATGAACTGATGCTGAATGAGATGAGCAGAACCAGGAGATCATTGTACACGGCAACAAAAGTACTATATGAGGATCAGTTCTAAGGGACATGACTCTCTTCAACAATGAAATGCTTCAAACCAATTACAATTGTTCAGTGAAGAAGGCCATATACACCCAGAGAGAGGGATGTGAAATGTGGACCACAACATAACATTTTCATGTTCTCTATTGATGTTTGCTTGCATTGTATTTCCTTTATCGGATTATTCTCTCTTATAGATATTATTTCTCCTGAACAAAAAAATGATGTGTGGCAATAATTGTACATATATTCGATTTAAGTATTCTAACATAATTATCATGTGGTGGATATCCTGCTATGTAGGGGAGGGGTGGGGAGTAGGGGGGAAAAGTTTGTAACAGAAAGCTTTGAAGGGTTAATCTTTAGGAATTACCCATGCATATGTTTTGCAAATAAAAAGTATTAATAAAAAAATTTTAAAAAAATTTAAAAAAAAAAGAAAATCCTTTCTAATTTTCCAGGTCTGGGATGCTCGGCTTCTATACAATGATTACAATACATGCTTTTTAAAAATCCTCCAAACTATTACAAATGTTATCCCAGTATTTTATGTTCCATCTTGTTCTAAAGTTATTTTTTACACAGAAACACTTAAGTTTTATTTTTGGCTTGGTCTCATTTCTTAAATATTTATTGACAAATTTTGATTCATTGCCATTGAAACAATAATAGTAAAGCTTGTGGGTTTTTTTTTATTATTTCTCTTAGCTCTCTCTTCAAATTGCACTAGGACCCTTGTAGTTTGTTTTGTCTATGCTCATTGTCTCCTTCCACAAGCAGGTCCCCTGCTGTTTTGAGCCTTAACCCAAATGCCTTAAATCAACTTGTTTGACTTTCTCTTCACTCGTCTTTTCTCACTTATAATCATCTCTGCTACCATTCATATTTCTCATTGTTAAGCTGAAGACTGTCTATAGAAGGGCAACCTTCATGACAAAGTGTATTGAGTGGATTTGACTGTCATATGAAGACTGTTGAAAGAACTAGAAATATTAAGACTAAAAAGAGAAAGCTTCATAGAGGACAAGGCAGTTAACTTTAAGAGTTGAATAATGGTGTAGAAGATACACCAGACTTGTTTTGTTTAATCCTGGAAGTTAGAACTAGGAACATGGTTGAAAATAGTAAATAGTCTCAGGCCTGGGGGGAAACAATCATTCTCCTGAATCAGATCTCTTGCAAACATTGAAAATCAATAGATTTCTAGCACATTTCTGAGATTCTGAAACAACAACAATAAAGTAGTAACAGTACCAGTCCAGATCTTCCCTCCAGAAATGCCTCAAGGTCCAAACCTAAGGAGAGATAATTAAAGAATTATTTCATTAACTGAAAGCCATGAATTCTAACCATAGATAGTTTCCATGGTGAAAGAGAAGAACAGATTTCAAATCCTGAGGAAAGTACAAGTAGATTGTCTCCAGATGAAGCCTCAAAGGGTGATACAAGTTGTTCCCCATCACAGAAGGTTCTCCTAGAAGAAACTTTTAATTAAAACTTTTTATTTGCATACCATATGTATAGGTAGTTCCTCAACATTATTCTTTACGAAGCTTTCTTTTACAAATTTTCACCCCAGGCCCCTCCGCTCCCCTAGATGACAGGAAACCCACTACATGTTAATTATATTAAATACTTGACAAGTCGAATATATGTATACATATTTCCATACTTATCTTTCTGGGCAAGAACATTTGTATCTACATGAACAAAAAATATCTGAGAAAGGAAACCCAATGCAAGCAAACATAGATAGAGACCATGAAAATGTTATGTTGTGGTCCACATTTCATATCCCTCTCTCTGGATGTATATGGCTTTCTTCACTGAACAAATGGAACTGGTTTGTGACATTTCATTGTTGCAGAGAACCATGTCCATAAGAACTGAACATCATATGGTATTGTTGTTGCTGTGTGTAATGATCTCCTGGTTCTGCTCATTTCACTCAGCATCAGTTCATGCAAGTCTCTCCAGGCCTCTCTGAAATCATCCCACTTGGCCGTTTCTTAAGCAATAATATTCCATAACATTCATATACCATAATTTGTTCAGCCACTCTCCAATTGATGGGCATCCATTCAGTTTCCAGTTTCTAGCCACTACAAAAAGGGCTGCCACAAACATTCTTGCACAGGTGGGTCCCTTTCCCTCCTCTAAGATCTCTTTGGGATATAGGCCCAATAGAAACACTGCTGGGTCAAAGGTATGCACAATTTGATAACTTTTTAAGCATGGCTCCAAATTGCTCTCCAGAATGGTTGGATCCATTCACAGTTCCACCAACAATGTATTAGTGTCCCAGCTTTCCTACATTCCCTCCAGCATTCATCATTATCATTTCCTATCATTTTACCTAATCTGACAGGTGTGTAGTGGTACCTCAGTTGCTTAATTTGCATTTCTCTGATCAATTTGGAGCAACTTTTCATATGACTAGAAATGGTTTTTATTTCATCATTTGAAAATTGTCTGTTCATAGCCCTTGACCATTTATCTATTGAAGAGTGGCTTGAATTCTTATAAATATGAGACAATTCTCTATATTTTAGAAATGAGGCCTTTATCAAAACCATTCAATTGCAAGATGATTTCCCAATTTGATGCTTCCCTCCTAATCTTGTCTGCATTAGTTTTGTTTGTACAGAAACTTTTTAACTTAATATGATCAAAAGTATCTATTTGGTGTTCAATTAAGAGTTCCAGATCTTTTTTGGCATCAATTTATTCCATCTCAACAGGTCTGAGAGGTAAATTATCCTATGTTCCTCTAATTTGCTTACAGTATCACTCTTTATATCTAGATCATGAACCCATTTAGATCTTATCTTGGTATGTGGTGCTAGGTGTGGGACAAGCCCTAATTTCTTCCACACTAGTTTCCAATTTTCCCAGCAGTTTTTGTCAAATAATGAGTATTTATCCAAGAAGCTGGGGTTTTTGGGTTTATCAAACACTAAATTGTTAAAGTTATTAACTAGTTTATCCTGATATCTTATCCTATGCCACTGATCGACTGCTCTATTTCTTAGCCAGTACCAAATGGTTTTGATGACGGCTGCTTTATAATACAGTTTTAGATCTGGTACAGCAAGGCCACATTCATCTGCCATTTTTCATTAATTCCCATGAAATTCTTGACATTTTGTTCTGCCAAATGAACTTTCCAACTATTTTTTCTAGATCTGTAAAATAATTTCTTGGGAGTTTGATTGGTATGGCACTAAATAAGATTAGTTTAGGCAGTCTTGTCATTTTTATTATATCAGCTCGGCATACCCATGAGCAGTTAATGTTTTTCCAATTGACTAGGTCTGATTTTATTTGTGTGGAAAGTGTTTTGTAGTTTAGTTCGTATAGTTTCTGACTTTTCCTTGACAGATAATTTCTCAAATATTTATACTATCATCCGTCATTTGCAATAGAATTTCTTTTTGTATCTCTTATTGCTGAACTTTGTTGGTAATATATAAAAATGTGGATGATTTATATGAATTTATTTTGAATCCTCTAACTTTGCTAAAGTTGTGAATTGTTTCTAGTAGTTTTTTAGTTGAGTCTGTAGAGGGTTCCCTAAATATACCATCATGTCTTCTTCAAAGCGTGATAATTTAGTGTCTTCATTACCTACTCTAATTCCTTTTATCTCTTTCTTCTCTTATTGCCAAAGCTAACATTTCTAATACAATACTAAATAGTAATGGTGACAGTGGGCAGCGTTGTTTCACTGCTGATCTTATTGGGAATGGTTTTAGTTTGTCTGCATTACATACTTGCTGATGATTTTAAGTAGATGCTACTAATCATTTTAGGAAAAAGCTTATTTATTCCTAAACTCTCTAGTGTTTTTAATAGGAATGGGTGTTGGATTTTATCAAATGCTTTTTCTGAATCTATTGGTATAATCATGTTTTTTTGTTAGTTTGGTTATTAATATAATTATTTATGCTGTTAGTTTTCCTAATATTGAACCAGCCCTGCATCCCTGGTATAAATCCTACTTGATCATAGTGTACTATCCTGGGGATGACCTTCTGTAATATCATTGCTAATGTCTTATTTAAAATTTTTTGCATCAATATTCATTAGGGAAATTGGTCTATAGTTTTCTGTTTTCACCCCACTTGGTTTAGCTGTCAGCATCGGTATCATGGAAGGAATTAGGTAATATATCTTCTATCCCTATTTTTTTTCAAATAATTTGTATAGTATTGGAATTAATTGTTCTTTGAATGTTTGGTAGAATTCACATGTAAATGCATCTGGCCCTGGAGATTTTTTCTTAGGGAGTTGTTTAATAGCTTGTTCTATTTCTTTTTCTAATATGGGGCTATTTATATAGTTTATATCCTCTTCTGTTAACCTGGGCAATCTATATTTTTGTAGATATTCCTCCATTTCATTTAGATTGCCCAAATTTATGCCAGTAAGTTTGATAAAGTAACTCCTAATTATTACTCTAATTTCCTTTTCATTGGAGGATAGTTTTCTCTTATCATTCTTCAGACTAACAATTTGATTTTCCTCTTTCTTTTTACTTATAAAATTAACTAAAGACATCTATTTTGCTGTTTTTTTGTAAAACCAACTCTTAGTTTTACTTAATACTTGAATAGCTTTCTTATTTTTAATTTTATTAATTTTGCCTTTTATTTTTAGAATTTCCAATTTGGTATTTGAGGGTTTTTAATTTGGTCTTTTTCTAGTTTTTCTTTAATAAGAAGCCCAATTTGTTGATCTAGAGATATAAAATTGCCCCTTATAACCACTTTGGCCCTATCCCACAAATGTTGGTATGTTATTTCATTATTGTCATTCTCCTGGATGAAATTATCGATTGTGTCTATGATTTGCTCTTTCACCCATTCATTCTTCAGGATTAGATTATTTAATTTCCAATTAACCTTTGGTCTATTTTCTCCAGGCCTTATATTGATGTGAGTTTTGTTGCATCATGATCTGAAAAGGATGCATTTACTATTTCTGCCTTTCTGCATTTGATTTTGAGGTTTTTATGCCCTAATACATGGTAAATTTTTGTATAAGTTCCATGGACTGCTGAGAAAAAAGTAAACTCCCTACTGTCTGCATTCAATTTTCTCCAAAGATCTATCATACTTAACTTTTCTAACAATTGGTTTAACTCCCTAGTTTCTTTCTTATGTATTTTGTAGTTTGATTTATTTAATTCTGAGAAAGCAAAGTTGAGATCCTCCACTAGTATAGTTGGGCTGTCTATTTCTTCTTGCATCTCTATTAATTTCTACCTTAGGAATTTGGATGCTATTATATTTGGTGCATATATATATAGTATTGATATTGCTACATTATCTATGGTACCCTTTAATAAAATATAGTTTCCTTCCTTGTCTCTTTTAATTAGATCTATCTTTGCTTTTACTTGATCTGAGAAAAGGAT
>JAJPUD010023928.1:2495-19378 GCA_023553655.1 Myrmecobius fasciatus | reverse complement strand
AGGAAGGAAGGAAGGAAGGAAGGAAGGAAGGAAGGAAGGAAGGAAGGAAGGAAGGAAGGAAGGAAGGAAGGAAGGAAGGAGGATAGGAGAATGGGAGGAAAGGAAGGAAGGAGAGAGGGAGGGAGGGAAGGACAGCAGGGGAAAGAAGGGAGGGAGGGAGGGAGGAAAGAACAAAAATAACCCACATCCCAATAGTAAAATCACTACCCTTCCCTGTCCCAGGCCCCACCAATACCAGGCAGCCTATTTTGATTTAGGAAAGCTTTAATTATTAACTTCATACCAAGCTTCCAACTTCTACCCTTAGCTAGTAATTCCTCCTGGAACCCAATAAATATAAATCTAGAGTCTAGAGCTTCTAGAACATAACCTTTCAAATGCTTTTTTAAAAAGACTGTCCCTCTCTATCTTCCCTTCTCTATCTCTTCTCTAGGTTATGTACCCCACTTTCTTTAATTGATTCTCATTTGGGATGATCTCATGCTTCTTCATCATCCTGGTTACCTCAGAGGATCATAAGCTTAAAGGTTCTCATAGACTGTTCAAAGGTATTTTGAAGCCCATCTAAATCCTGTACGTAGAAATGGATTTGGAAATGAGAGGAATCTTAAAGTGGTCTGGCCCAATCCCTGCATTCCTCAATGATATACAATAAAATAAAATGATTTATCCAAGATCATATGGTAACATGGGAACTTGTACCCAGTTTTCTTTTATATTCCAGATTCCTTGATGAGATCTTTTACTGAATAAATAATCCAAAGTAATTTAGCAGCATGTAATTCCCCTTAGTTTTAACATCTTTGAAATGGGAAAGATGGAGTCCATCTCTAAATTCATGAGATCACAGATTGAGTTAGAAAGCCATCTAGTGCAAAACCTTTGAGGAAACTGAGGCCCTGAGAGAGAGATAGTGACTTGTCCATGGTCAAACAGATGTAAGATTTGAATTAATATTCTCTGACTCTAAAACTAACATTGTTTTTATTGTCTCACTCCTCTGGCATTCTATGTTTAATAATGCTTTTTCAAAAAAAGAAAAATGTAAATACTAATCATTTATCATATTGGATATGACAAAATGCTATAAACATTTCATAATCAAATCTGACCTGCCTGAG
Source organism: Myrmecobius fasciatus (assembly GCA_023553655.1). Taxonomy (NCBI): domain Eukaryota; kingdom Metazoa; phylum Chordata; class Mammalia; order Dasyuromorphia; family Myrmecobiidae; genus Myrmecobius; species Myrmecobius fasciatus. The sequence goes on along the minus strand of JAJPUD010023928.1, from coordinate 18,257 downwards.
CATTGAGCCAAAAATCTTAGCTTTCTCTTCTCTCATTCTGCTTCCTTAGGGGCAAAATAAAAGCAGTGAGTTTCCTGTTACCCATGGAGATGTCATCATATTCCAAAGACCCAGATTCGTTGGAATGCATACAAAATCAGAACCCAAAGCAGCTGAGCACCATTATGGAAAAAGACATGTGAGACCAGTGAATTTTTAAAGACCATTTGATTTGAAGATGAGAGCCCTAAAATGATCACTACGTGTGCATGTGTCAGGTTTCTTCTGCAAAGTGCTTTTGGCAAGATATCCCCTGGGAATCACAAAAGACTTTGTGTCAGGTCACTGGCCTCTTGTTTGGCAAGGAATACCTGACTCTGTTGAGAATGATTGGTAATGAGATCTCCATAGATCTCATTCTAGTACCTGGAGGCCTGATTTGTGTACAGTTGGCTGCTGCTGCAGGCCTCTTGCTCATAAGATGAATCACTTCATGGGATAACGACATGTTCCATGCTCAGACTGTGCTGTTCTTGTCTTCCCAGGAGAGATTATTGGTCCCTTTGGACTTGTTCTACCTCCTAAATGATCGTACATTTCCTACCAAGTTCCAATTTTTATTAAAGATATAAAAATAATAGTCTCTATTAACCATCCCTCTTTTAATCTTCATTAAGTTATGACCCTAGGGGCAAAGGCATAGCTTGGATAATTCATGATGGAAACTTTATTTGTTATTCTTTAGTAAAATGGAGATTTTAAAAAATAGCATTTATCTCCCAGAGTTGTTTTGAAGACCCACTGAAATAGTTGCAAAGTACTTCATATGGTGAATGGAACATAATAGTGAGTGAGTGAAATAGATAGACAAGATAAATAGATAGATATATGAGATAGATAAGATAGGTAGACATATAAGTGTATGTACACACACACACACACACAAATATATATATATATATAATTATCATTATTATTATTCATTGTGTGTAGTTCTCTGAAGGAATGGGTCCAGTTGTTACCTAGGATCATACCAATTTTGTTCGATCTTTTTAGGAATCATTCCCCAAAACACACAACTACCCTCAGTTTTTCCACTGCCCATAACTTCCCACCCCCTGTATCAACATATGCACTCTTCTCTTAGAGAATAGGAATTAAAAATTAACATATACACTTGCCTTTGGAGATGGACATACTCACTTCTCAGTGGTCTAATGATTCCTTCCTAATATCTATCTTTCTATATTCTCTGTTTGCAAAGTTATCTCATCTCTTCTCATTCCCTTTATCACACATTAAATCAGATTCAGCTCCCCATAATAGACCTTTAAATCCAATTCTTTTGCAAAAATAGTATTTCCAGTTAATCAGCAAATACAACCTTATTGAGAGTACTATGATACAGAGGTAAGGATAAAAGAACTGGGGCTAGATCCAACTGTCTTCCAACAGTCTATGAGAATCACGCTTAAGATCCTATGAGGAGAGCCAGGATGGTGAAAAAGCATGAGACCATCTCATGTGAGGATGAATTGAAGGAATTGTGGGGGAAGTGCCTGTACAGCCTGTACAGATTCAAATCCCCACTCTTGTTATTTCTGCAAGTCAACCTCTTCATGCCTCAGTTTTCTCATCTGTAAAAAAAGAGAGTTCAACTTGATGACTTTGAAGATTCACTTAAACTCTAAATGTATGATCCTTGGATATATTTTACTCAGTATGGAGCCTTCATGAAGAGAACTCATCCTTTCAAAGGCTTCTGATCCTGCTTCTCCTAAAACTTATCTGTGACAAAAAGTTCTCTTTCCCAATCCTAATAGTGTTGATTGTAACTCAAAAGCCCATTTTGCTTTCAGACAGCTCTAATTGTTAGAATTATCTCATATCAAGCCTTCAATTTCTGGCTTTAGCTGCTAGTTCTTCCCCCTAAAGCTAAACAATATAAATCTAGGATATAGATTATCTATGAGAAAGCCATTCGAATGTTTAAAAAAAAGAGATGGTCAGTTTCCTTACACATGCCCTAAGTCTTCTCTTTTTCAGATTAGATGCCCCCAGTTCTTTCAATTGATTCTTATATGGAATTAACTTATGGTTCTTCATTAGGCTGACATCTCTTCACTCACTTTCCTGGTAGCCTTAGATAGCAAGAAAATGTGGTCATATTGTTATTCTTCTTTTAAAGAGAGCAGCGATAATGACCCAAACTATTTGTTTAAGTCTGAATGTATGATTGCATCAATATAGGGAAAACCCATGTGGGAACTCTCTATAAAGGCAAATCAGCAATTCTGTGTAATTTTGCGTCTTAGAGAATTATCTGGAGAACTCTGAGACAAATGATACTAGTCATGCAGCTAGTATGCTCAGGACCCAAGGCTTTGGAACTCTAAAACTCATGTTCACCTTGCAGGCAATGATGCTTTTCTTGAGTACATGCATAATTGTGTAACTTGCTCAAGTCCCAGAGCAATTCAAGAGAAGCAATGATAAAATTACAAACCATCTCTCTAGCGGTACATTTCCATTCTTCTCTCACTATGCACTTCCAGTGAACCCAATATCACTTCCAGTTGACCCAACAGGATTGCCATGTATATATTCATACACATACAAGGTATGTATTGAAGTTCATGGAAAAAATGAGAGAGGGATGGTTGTCATAAGAGCACACATGATGTCAAGGAAACTGACTGAACTACAAAAAATTTCCTCATGATCCTGTGATCAGTTTGCTGTTCTATCTTTTTCCCTAAGTGTTCCTGTACTACACCCTTTCAAACACAAAGACTCATCATTCATTTCATCCAAACCTGGCTCAGATCCAGATTAACCAAAGGAAGAGGGGAATAAGAATAGCTTGAGACCAATCAATGAATCAGTAAATGTGCCTTCTCCCAACACTAACTGATTCAAAAATAAGAAATAGACCACTTCAGTTGTAGACATGTACATTAAGCAAGCTTGATTGCTTCCATTTACATGTTTTATTCACTCAAAATCAATTATATTCTGCTTTGATCGAACCATATCTGATTATTAAACTCAATTCTGGCTATCATTAAGGTGATGCAATAGAGAGATTGTCAAGCTTGGAGTCAGAAAGGCTCATCTTCCTGAATTCAAATCTAACCTCAGATATTTACTAGCTATGTGACTTTAGGCAAGTCATTTAACCTAGTTTGCCCTAGTTTCCTCATCAGTGAGTTAAAGAAGGAAACAGAAAACCCCTTCAGCATCTTTGCTGAGAAAACCCCAAATGGGATCGTGAAGAGTTGGACACAACTGAAAAATAAATGAAGAAAAACAGTTTGATAAATTGGAGTGGTCCCAAAGGAGAGAAAAAAAGAGAGTGAAAAATTGTGAGGTTATGACAGATGAGTATGGCTTGAAAGCATTGGGGATAATTGGCCTTTTGGAGAAAAGAGCTGGAAGAAGGATCAAGTCATAACTGATTTCAAGTATTTATGTAGAACTTTCCCATGGAATAAAGACTAGATTTGTCCTGGCCCCACAAGATAGAACTAGAATTAATGGATAGAAGACAATTTTTTTAAAAAGACAAATTTAGGCTTGATTTAAGGAAAACCTCACTTAACAATTAGAACTATTCAGAAGTAAATTAGCCTGCCTCAAGTGTCTCACCTATTGAGAAAGGTTGGATATATCAGAGAATGGGTAATTTAGAACAGATCTTAACTAGCTGACCTCTTCAGTTTCTTCCAACTCTAAGCTTCTATGACTCTCTGATAAACATAAGAAGGGAAGAATAAAGCTCCAAGGGACTGATAGAAATAAGAAGCAGAAACTACTTTGTGCAAAGGACAGAGAAATACTCACTGAGGAACTACCAGCAGCTTAATCTCACAAGCTATGAGATTTCTATCTGTCTTTTACATAATACACCCTATTCATAGAAAGGCAGTATAGGGAACATCATTTTGATATCAGCTAAGTAGAAATAGGTGTCACTTCTCTGAGTTACATTATTGTCACCATTAATACTGGACCCTTAAGAATGAACATTTATTTGAGCCTTTTTGTTTTGCTATTGAATTGTTTTCAGTTATGTTAGCCTCTCCATGATTCCATTTGGGTTTTTCTTGGCAATGATATTGGAGTAGTTTGCCCTCTCTTTCTCCAACTCATTTGACAGATGAGGAAACTGAGGCATCAGTGTTAAGTGACTTGCTCAGGGTCACATAGCTGGTGAGTGTCTGAGGCAAGATTTGAATTCAGATTTTCCTGACTCCAGGGCTGACATTCTGTCCATTTCTCCACTTAGCAACCCTAACCAGTAGCAAAGGTTTGTGCCTTTGTTAGAAATGTACTATAAGGATAAAAAGGAGAGCATGGAATAAGTTCTTGCAAGAAGTAGGTAACCTTCCAAGGGCAGTCCCTGAGCAAATCATGTTACCAGTCATGAGAATGAGCCTTTTATTTCCTAACCTGAAGTGCAATGTCCTACCTCATCACCCCACTAACTGGAGGTGACAAAGTTAACAGACTTCTTGGTCTATTGTATATTCCTCCTTGATATGTTCCCCTTCCCTCATTATACAACCAATGTTCAAAAATGGCAGGAAACTCCTCCTTTGGGGAGGAGAAGTTAATATTAATTAATTCACTAAGCATACACACTCGGTGCTTGCAATTACCTTTCACTCACTTCTTGTTTTTGATGGGTTTTATCAGTTTATAAGTTTAGTGGCTCAATGTCTTGTTTTGTAAAACTAACTAGGTCATGGATATGGCCTTTTTCTAAGTCTTTGTCCCTATATTCTATACATTCTATAAATTGCTCACATCTATAACTGTTAAATCTTCCCAAAAATCACTTATTGTCATTAAAAAGACAAATACCCATATTCTGTTTCCAGATTGGTTGTTATGTTTGTTTGTTAATTCTAGATGGCAGTTCTATTCTTGTTAATCTAATACTTGTTAACTTAATAATTTACACAGAACAACTTATTCAGTTCATTGAACTGCAAGGAAATCTCAAAGAGGGCTCAAGTAAGTTTCCTCAAAGCCAATTACATGTATGTGGCTCATTTTTTAAATCAACAAAGTAAAGCAACCTAAATCAAGTATTTAACTTAGATATTTCTAGTTAGTATCTCTTCAGTTATTGGACTTATTTTTTCCTTGGGTAAATTTATAAAAGTCTAGGCTAATGGTTGGTCTTCATAGAGACTTTCCCATCTCTCAGGGACATATAATTTGTCTGTCAAAGAAAAACAGACTTCCTATCAATCCTCAATAGCCATAATTATGGCAAGTTCTCAGCACTATGAATACAATATCATAATTTGTAAGATCAAGGGTCCAGTAGGAGGTGATCAGATAGAACAAGTTTAAAAAAAAGAGTGATCAGCAAATTAGCTATGCTAGTTCATTTAGACCACCAAGATATTTTAGTATATATCTCATTCATCAAATAATTATTTCACAGGTAGGGACATCGAGACCAGGGAAATCAGAAGTGGCTTAGATACCCCAGGATAAACTTTCTAGCACCAAACAGTCCAGAACTTCTTGGTTCTAGAACTAGGAACTGGAATGCTATTTGAAGTGGAATCTGCCTAATCCCAAGAATCCTCCTTTCATTTCATTAATTAAGGCCTCAAATGGGATTGCAGCTGCCTGGAAGGAGATTCTGGCATTTTTCTATCATACATAATTAGCATCTTTAAATAGGTGCAAACTCAGTTTTGTTTTGTTATTCCTATCAATGGAACAGCTGGAAGTCAGGCAGCTATTTATAGGCAGCTAAGTGGCACAATGGTTAGAATATTTGTCTTTGAATCAGAAATATCTGAGTTGAAATCCTGATGCAAGTCATTTAAATTTTATCAACCTCAATTTCCTCATCTGTAAAATGGGGATGATAATAAGAGCACCTGCTTCCCAAGGTTTTTGCATGATTGAAATGAGCTAATATATGGAAAGAGCTATGTAGATGCTGGTTATTATTATCACTAATCCTGAGGGATTTAGAGCAAAAATGGAGCTTATGAACTATCTGCTTCATAGGATCATGAATTTAAAACTGGAAGAAGAAATCGAATCTAATCTCTATATTTTACAGATGAGGAAACTGAGACCAAAAGAAAATAAATGATTTGTTGAGGTCATAATTAGTGTCTGAAACAGAATTCAAACCCAAATCTTAATGATTCCAAATTGCGTTTTGTCCCCTAACCTACAATTGCCCTTATCCACTATCATAACCAGGGCTTTGCCCTAGGCACAAACATTTAGGAGGTATTCATAACTCTCAGGCCTATTCAGCAGCATAGGAGGAAAAATCGAGTTATCACCTAATAAAGGAGACTAATTGTGCATAATAGAAAGCTACTAGGGCCCTCTTCTAGGTAACTGCAAATTTAATTGAGATCTTTTCTACCATCTCCCTCCCCCTATCTCATGCAGCAGCTTCCTTCGTATCAATCTTATGACGATCCTGAGTCTTTATTGATGGTTGGCAATGTACCAGTGTCTCTCTCTTGCCATCCAACTTTGAACAACTTTTTTAAAAATTGAAATAAAGGAGTGTCTCAAATTGTATGACTTGGGCTTATTTTGTAAAGTTTGTCACAGGTATTAAAATAAACAAGAAATAATAACCAATACATAATAAACTAATAAATAATAAAATAACTACAGGCCAAAAGATAATAGGTAATAGATAAAAGATAATAATTAGGCCTTCAAAATTTGCTTATTTGGCCCCCTCATTTTATAAAGGAAGATATAGAGTTCAAAAGATGTCAAGGGACACTCAGTATAATAAATGCAAGCTGAAAAATAGATTGAGTGAAAACTTAATAAGTAGAAGATGCAATTTTTTTCTTATTTAATATTTTATTTTTCCCCAATTACATGTAAATTTAACTTTTTCTTTCAAATTTTGAGTGCCAAATTCTCTCCTTTCCTTTTTTCCCAACTCCCAAATTGAGAAGGCAAGAAATTTGATATAGCTATACATGTGTAGTCATGCAAAACACATTTCTATGTAACTCATTCTGTGAAAGAAAACACAGACCCAAAAAAGAAAGTATCTTTGATCTTCATTCAGAGAGAGCCAGAAAAGTGGAAATTATTCCACAATGTGTCTGCTAGTTTTGTTATTCTCATAAAATTCATGTATAGTCAAAAAAAAAAAAAAAGGAAAGAGAAAGAGGAGAAAAGTATGTACCTAACTAAATCCACACTGACCTTTCCCTGATCCTCTAGAGACTGGATTCTATTTCTTATGTATTTAACTTTTCAATTTTAGTCTAAGGGAAATTATAATCCAAAATATACAAGGAAATTCCAGAACATTCCTATTTATGGAAAAGAAAAATCTTAAGTTTAGGAAATTCTTCATAATTTTTTTTTATTTATAAATAATATGCTAACATTTGTTAAATCCTCAGTTTTTTGATTTCTCACAGACTATGTGATACACTAGTCTTAGGTCAAAAAACCTGAATTCAAGTATCCACTAGGTGTGTGAACTCAATAACTTAATTTTTTCTGTATTTCAACTTCCTGAGGACAATAACATTTGAACTCTTTATTCCATAGGATTATTGTGAAGAAAGTGTCAAGTAAACCCTAAATGTATGAATGTGGCTATTCATCCAAAGAAGAAAATATGCTCTCAATGCATCAAATGAGAGTCCAAATATGCTAGATCTAATTTCTTTATTTAGAAAAAAAGTAATATTGATTTCATTTGCAAGCTTAAAATACATATTTGCAAATTTAAAGAAATAGGATTGACTTGATGTTATCTAGCTTTCAAATACTAAATCTAATGTATAGTTTGCACCACATCTAGCAAGATCAGGAGTCCACAATTGGACCAGAGTTCTGGGTTTACTTATTTATTTCTTATTTTTTCAATTTTCAAATAATTTTTTGTCCTTTAAACTTCTTTCTCCATTTCCCTGCTAGTGACCCTGGATGACTTTACCAGAACTTTGTCCACTGTGGGAAGTAAGTTTCCAAAGGGCAAATACATGTTAGTTTTCTCTTTGCCTTTACCTTCAATTTCTCTTGTTCCAGTCAATTCAAAATTCTTATTATTTAAGCATCTAAATCAAAGCATATATTGAAAGAGGTTTTCTCATAAAAGAAGAAAATCCATTTTCACTTCTATTCAGCATCAGCAGGGAAGGATTACTTATTGATTTCCATAGATTATTGCAAAAACCACATTTTAAAATAAATTATACCCCATTTTCAGCATAAAATAAGATCATCTATCATTTTTAATTCATTCCTGAGATGATGCTCAGATTTAATGCCCAGCTTTAGCCCCTCACCTTCTTCCTTTTCTACCCAAAATGCATGAAGCCTTTTTTCACACACAACTCTTTTGGGAAAAAAAAAAGAATTGCTACAGGAATAAATGAATATTTTAACAAAGATAATAAAAAATGGAAATATTTGAAGTAAGAAGATATGCATTCTATTAGTGGAATTATAAAATAGCCCAATAATTCTGGAAAACATGCAAGTAAAGCTAATACACTATTCATATTCTTTGATCCAGAAATTCAGTTACTGGGCATATGCCCTAAAGACACCAGCTACAGAAAGAAAAATCCCACATGTATTAAAACTGTTCATAGCATCCTTTTTTTGGCAGCAGAAGCAGCAATAAAAAGCTTGAAGAGACTTGAATGTTCATTGATTGAGTAACTATTGAAGAAAATATATCTATGGATATAATATAAAACACTACTGTATTTTAATAAATGTTGAATATGAGGAATTCAGAGAAACATGGGGAAATGTTATTAACTGGTACACAGTGAAGTAAGCATAAACAAGACAACATACACAATGACTACAATAATGAAAACAAAAACAATGCTAAAGGTTCAGTGAATAGAACTGGGTATGAAAGATTCATCTTCATGAATTCAAATCTTGCCTCAGACACTAGTGACTTACCAGTGACCCTGGGCAAGGCACTTAACTCTGTTTGCCTCAGTTTCCTCATTTATAAAATGAGCTAGAGAAGGGAATGTTAAACCATCCAGTATCTCTGCCAAGAAAATCCCACATGGGCTCACAAAGAATTGAACACAACTGGAAACAATTTAATTACAATGGCCATAATCACAATATTTCAGCGTTTTCAGAAATCTCTTCTACAAGAAAGTCAACAAGTGATCATTTGGCCTTTTCTTAAATATTCAGAAATCTCTTCTACAAGAAAGTCAACAAGTGATCATTTGGCCTTTTCTTAAATATCTCAAATAAAGGAGAGAGAATACCCAACATTGCAAGGCAGCTCATTTCACTTTGGGATAGATCTAATTCTCAATTTCTTCCTATATAAAAACTAAACATTCTTTTTTGCATTTTCCATCCATTCCTCCTCATTTTAATCCTCTTGGGTTAAATTGAACAAATCTAATCTCTTTTCTACATGATAACTTCTCAAGTATTTGATATGGTTATCCTATCTCCTGAGTTTTTTATGTATATGGTTAAACATAACCAGTCAATATATGGCATGATGGCCTTAGGTCTTTCTTCACCTTGGTTGACCTCTTCTGGATGGATTCAACTTTATCAGTACTAGTACTTGAGCTAGTATACCATAGAGCCTGTGGCATCTTTCATGGAAAAATGACTAAATTATGAAATGAATTTTCTTCTTCTAAATAGAATGGTAAAGAGATCATGGAGTGAAAATGTATACACTATAAGTCATGATTGTTTAGCCTTTTATCTTTGCTTAATTGTTTTCGTTGTTATAGGAAGGGTTAAATGAATGGCAAAATAGTTTAACATTTAAAAATACATCAACAATTTTTAAAGGAATAGAAGAGATATCAGGTCTTTAAGAAATAAGTATTTTACTTTCTAAAAATATCAGATGAGGGAAAAGGAGATCGATTTTTAAAATGCCATTATGCACAACCACTGTCAGTCCAATTTATTTACTCTAAAATAGGCCTGAGCTCATTGAATAAAAAGAAGAAAGTGAAAAGATCACTTGGAAGCAAATTAACTCTTCAGAGCAATTGAGAAAGCATTTTGTGCACCAGAGAAAGTAATTTCCTAGGTAGTTCATGGTTGCATGAAATAGTTAAAAATACCTCCAAGAACTGAGCCAACTACTTCTGTCTTTACCATCTGATCATATGCATTATATGTAGGTAATGATTTTAAATTGCCCACTAGGGTTGGTGCCTTTTTTCTCCCTCCTAATGCATTTATATTGACTTTGATTACAGTACTCTCTGTCTTTATATGTTGAAACTTGTCAATACATATCATCATAAACAGAGTTTTTCTTCCTCTGTTAAAACAGCCAATCATTTAGGCATTAAATCTGTCAAAATAACATTTTTAGGGCACTTCAGTGTCATGGGAGTTATCAGTGATCCTAAAATCAAGCACTGGGATGACAAATTTTTAAGTCACAAGCCCTTCCCAAGCCAACTCTTCCCATTTTTCCTCCAAAGAATTTTTTTTTCTTCTCTACTCTAGCTTATTTCCCCCTTTTCAAGACTAAATTATACTCTAATTCCATTCCCTAGGATTTAAATCTTAAAAGGTCAGTCTAAGCAATCTCAGGCTTAGAAATAACAAGGAATCATAGCATATACATAATAGGAAAGCCATCCAATTTTCTCAGCCAGCCCCTAATAGACCATCTTTTCTTTGGAAATGAGGACTATCTAATTCTATTCCATGAATTGCAAGTCAGAACACTGAACTTAGAGTTTAAAAATAAAAAATCCTTGGCTTTTCTACCTAACTATTATTGAACTATGGGACTTGAAATAAGTCAAAAACCCTCCTTGGGTCTGAGTCCTCATTGTGAAATTCTAAAACTCTATGATTATATATATTACGCATATAATATATATAAACTATGGTTATAGACTTCTAGCTTTCTACCTATTATAGCATCATTAGTACAAATATAAACTGTTTATTTAAATAATTTATCTATAGTCAATTTCAGGTTGATTTCTGGCTTCTCCAAATTATGTCACATTGCAGGGAACTTATCTGTATGTTTTTAGTCTAGTCTAACTGCTCTTACCATTTTTGTTTTCATTAGTTCTATTTTTACATCCTGAGATTCATCAAAGACTGTGATATTAGAATATAAATGTGATGAGTCCACTGTCATTTTATAAAGAAAATAGTTTGTTGTAAATATTTTGACATGCCTTTTCCATTTTTCAACGCTTTGTTGTCCTACTTACAATTTCATCCTTAAATCATCTCAGGATAATCTGTTTGAACTGGGATTCTTGACAATCTGTAAATGTATTTTCCTATGTTTATCACTATTTAATAAAACAATGCTCCTCTTCACCTTTCTCCACCATTCCCTATGACTAAATCATTCATTATATTTTATTTTAAACTACTCTTGTTCTTGATTAAAACAATCTATGCTTATTGAAGAGATGAAGGATTTATTAGAAAAAATTAGATTCTAGGCTCTTTTGTCCACTTCTTTGTGGCAATTGTTTTACATCAGGTAAACATTTGTATGAAATATTGATAGTTCTTGTTGATAGCTGTTCCTCTCTCCTTGTTTATGTGAAAAATAAAAATAAATTACACATAGAATCATAGAACTTGAGAGTTGGAAAATACTTCAGGGGAGAGACCCTTCTGGGAAGATGATGGAGTAGGTTGGTAAACAACTCTTTGAAAATTAGAATTGGGATAAGTGTGGAAATATGCATACATATATTATATTTGTCAAGCATTTTAATATAATTAACATGTAATGGACTTCCTGCCATCTAGGGGAGGGGAGGGGACTAGGGGGAAAAATTTGTAACGGAAAACTTTGTAAGGGTCAATGTTGAAGAATTACCCATACATATATTTTGCAAATAAAAAGCTTTAATAAAAAAAAAGAAAGAAAAAAGAAAATTAGAATTGGGCAAGAGAAACCCAGTGAAGCTATGAGACACCAAAAAATAACAAAAGAGATTATAAAGAATAAAAAATAGAACAGAATGTAAAACATCTTATAAGAAAAATAATAAACCTGTAAAACAGATCAAGAAGATAAAATATAAGAATAATTGGACTGCCTGAAAGTTGTGACCAAAAAAAGAACCTTAAAACAATAATGCAAGAAATAATCCAAGAAAATTGTCCTGATTCGTAATTGAACACCAGATAGATAATTTTGATTATATTAAGTTAAAAAGTTTTTGTACAAACAAAACTAATGCATACAAGATCAGAAGGGAAGCAATAAATTGGGAAATAATTTTTATAGTTAAAGGCCTTATTTCTAAAGTATATAGAGAATTGACTCAAATTTATAAAAATTCAAGCCATTCTCCAATTAATCAATGGTCAAATGGTCAAAGGAGATGAACAGATAATTATCAGATGAAGAAATTAAAACTATTTCTAATCATATGAAAAGGTGCTCTAAATCACTATTGATCAGAGAAATGCAAATTAAGGCAATTTTGAGATAACACTCCACACCTCTCAGATTGGCTAAGATGACAGGAAAAGATAATGACGAATGTTGGAAGGATGTGGGAAAACTGGGACACTAATACATTGTTGGTGACATTGTGAACGAATCCAGCCATTCTGGAGAGGACTTTGGAACTATGTTCAAAAAATTATCAAACTGTGCATACCCTTTGATCCAGCAGTGTTTCTACTCCCAAAGAGATCTTAAAGGAGAGAAAGGACCCACATGTGCGAAAATGTTTGCAGCAGCCCTTTTCATAGTGGCAAAAAACTGGAAACTGAGTGGATTTTCATCAGTTGAAGAATGACTGAATGAATTATAGTATATGAATATTATAGAATATCATTGTTCTATAAGAAATGATCACGAGGATGATTTTAGAGAGGCCTGGAGAGACTTACATGAACTGATGCTAAGTGAAATGAGCAGAACCAGGAGATCATTGTACACAAAAACATCAATATTATAAGACGATCAATTCTGATGAACGTGACTCTTTCCAACAATGAGATGATTGATGCCAGTTCCAATGATCTTGTGATGAAGAGAGCCATCTATATCCAGAGAGAGGACTGTAGGAACTGAATATGGATCACAACATCACATTCTCACTCTTTTTGTTGTTGTTCACTTGCATTTTTTTTCTTACTCATTTACTTTTTTTATCTGATTTCTCTTGTACAGCAAGAAAATTGTATAAATATGTTTATACATTAAAAATAATTGTCCTAAATGATAGAACATAAGGGGAAAGTAGAAACAGGAAAAATTCACTGATCACTGCCTCATTGAGATCCTTTGTGGAAAACACATAGGAATATTTCTGTCAAATTTCAAAATCTCCAGATGAAAGAAAATTTTGCAAGAAACAAAAAAAAAAACATTTCAAATACACTGGAGTTACAATTAGAATTATATAGAACTTATCAGCAGCCATAATAAAAGACCACAGGTCCTGGAATTACATGTATTGACAATCAAAAGAACTGGCCTGCAGCCAAAAATATCATATCCAGAAAAATTATCTATAATATTAAATGGGAAAAATGTACATTCAAGAAATTGCAGATTTTCAGGACTTTTTATCAACCAAATCTGAACTTAATAGAAAATTTAACACATAAGAGCCAATGTCAAAGATCAGTTTCAAGGAGCTCAACATAAACAAACTATTTATGTTTTTTTAATATGGAAAATGTATACCATATGTTTAAGATTGACATCAACAATAGAGTAGCTCAAAAGAAAGATTGTGACAGAGTTAAAGTAAAAGTAGTAATTATGTTATACAAATGAGGAACAGAGGAAGAATAGACATAGAAACATTAGAGGGAAGATAAGGGCTAGTAGTTCTGAAAATCTCACATTGGGAATGGGTTAAATAGGGAACAATACATAAATATACCATGAAAGATATAGCACCTTCCAAAATCTATTTTAAAAAATAAGGGGGAAGAGATGGGCGGATGGGGAAGCAAAGGGTGAGGGAAGAAGATAAGGGAGGGATACATGGATAGGGGGAAGTTAAGTAATAGTAAGAAAAGGAGAAGAAAAGAGCAGGGATAGGAAAATATGTGTGTATGTGGGGGGCAAGAGATATGTATATACCTACATAAGTATACATAAATATATCCTTTCTTATCTACAGGTTGCTTGAGAGTAAGGGGGGATGAAAAGGGGAGAGAATAAAGTAAAAAATATGCACAGCACAACAATGTACAAAACAAATTTACAAGGAGCAAATTTACAAAGAAGTAAAGAAAAGATGGACACTCATGAATATAATTTCTACATATATATATATTTATAATATATGTATATATATATATGCGCACACACACACACACACACACACACACACTTTCTTACTTTTTTTTTTTTTTTTTTTTGCTTTTTGCTGAGGCATTTGGGGTTAAGTGACTTGCCCAGGGTCACACAGCTAGGAAGTGTCTGAGACCAGATTTGAACTCAGGTCCTCCTGACTTCAGGGCTGGTGCTCTAACCACTGCGCCACCTAGCTGCCCCCCCATACACACACTTTCTTGAACTGGTAATTTGTTGTTATATATTTTGAATCTTCCCTCATGTTCTGCTGGGCACATGACAATGTTTTCTTTTGTTTTGATATATTTTTGTGTTTTTCTTTTTTCTTATTATGTTTTTGAAAATAAATTAATTTTTTTTAAAAAAAATAAAAGAAAATACTTCAGTGGCCATCTTAGCCAACTCATACATGAAAAGATATTTCCACTCTAGTATACCCATCAAATGGTCATCTAGCTAATTCTGTAAGATCTCCAAGAATAGGAATTGAGGAGAGATACTCTGCATTGTTCATTCCACTTTACTACAACTTTGATAATTAAGAAGTTGGAGTATTTAGCTGATATCAGTCTTAAATTAGCTTTTCTTCAACTTTCACCCATTGCTTCTGGTTCTGCTCTCTGGAGTCATTCTACACAAATCTAATCCCTCCACAAAATGACACCACCACTTTAAATACCTGAAGATAGCTATCTAAGAATTCTCTTATGACTAAACTTGCCCAAGTCCTTCAATCAATCACTATTTAATGTGGATTCAACACCTTTCATCCATCCCAGTTGTCTTCCTCTAGACAAACTTCACCTTATCAATAGCAATGTACAAATATTTGGTATTTTTGTTACATCTTTATTTATTGGGGGGGGGAGAATCTTCCTACAGCATTGAGTGGAATAAGAAATTTCTAAGAAAAGATAAAGTCATAAAACGTGACTGACAGCTAACAGTACAATTAATGTCAATTTTACATAGAGATTTTTTGGTATCTAGAACACACTCAGAATTTGTTTAATGTTGTGATTTATTGATTGAATTTTGTTCTATAAAATTTCTAATGTCCACTTACAGAATTTTTAACATAATTCTATATAGTATATTCTCTCCCCCCCCCCATTTTTTTCTTCTAGAAAAATCTATAGTGCACTCTAAAGGTACTTTATACTCCAGTGAGTTTCAAAATGAAAAAAGACCAGGACAGATTGTACCTATTCACCAAACATCTCAGGCACAGATTGTTGCAATATTAATTAAAATAATGGAGCAGGGCTAGGCCAAATGGAATTTTGCTCTTTCACCTTTTGACTGAGACTAATTCTCATGAGTCCAATCCTGTTATCACTCTTGAGAGGATCCACAGAAATAATTTACAAAATAAAATTAAGCAAATCACTAAGGCATCAATACTTAGAAAATGTTATGTTCTACACATACTTTGGAGTGAAGACTTTCAAAAGAAAAAAGAAAAGAAGGAA
>JAJPUD010023926.1:0-19378 GCA_023553655.1 Myrmecobius fasciatus | reverse complement strand
AATATTAGGAAAACTATTAACATAATTGACTATATTAATAACCAAATTAACAAAAACATATGATAATCTCAATAGATGCAGAAAAAGCATTTCATAAAATCCAACATCCATTCCTATTAAAAACATTAGAGAGTATAGGAATTAATGGACTTTTCCTTAAAATAGTCGGTAGCATCTATTTAAAACTATCAGCTAGCATCATATGTAATGGTGATAAACTGGAACCATTCCCAATAAGATCAGGGGTGAAACAAGGTTGCCCACTATCACCATTACTATTCAATATTGTATTAGAAATGTTAGCCTTGGCAATGAGACAAGAAAAAGAGATTAAAGGAATTAGAGTAGGTCATGAGGAAACCAAATTATCACTCTTTGCAGATGATATGATGGTCAACTTAGAGAACCCTAGAGAATCAACTAAAAACTATTAGAATTAATCCACAACTTTAGCAAAGTTGTAGGATACAAAATAAATCCACATAAATCATCAGCATTTTTATACATCACCAACAAAATGCAACAGCAAGAGATACAAAGAGAAATTCCATTCAAAATAACTATCAATAGTATAAAATATTTGGAAATATATCTGCCAAGGGAAAGTCAGGATCTATATGAGCAAAACTGCAAAACACTCTCCACACAAATAAAGTCAGATCTAAACAATTGGAAAAACATCAAGTGCTCTTGGATAGGTCGAGCGAATATAATAAAGATGGCAATACTACCTAAACTAATCTATTTATTTAGTGCTATACCAATCAAACTCCCAAGAGACTATTTAACTGACCTAGAAAAAATAACAACAAAATTCATCTGGAAAAACAAAAGGTCAAGAATTTCAAGGGAATTAATGAAAAAAATGCAAATGAGGGTGGCCTAGCTGCACCAGATCTAAAACTATATTATAAAGCAGTGGTCACCAAAACCATTTGGTACTGGATAAGAAATAGAGTAGTGGATCAGTGGAATAGGTTAGGTTCACAGGACAAACTACTCAATGACAATAGTAATCTAGTGTTTGATAAACCCAAAGACCTCAGTTTTTGAGATAAAAACTCAGTATTTGACAAAAACTGCTGAGATAATTGGAAACTAGTATGGAAGAAATTAGGCATTGACCCACACCTAACACCATTTACCAAGATAAAGTCAAAATGGATTCATGATCTAGCCATAAGGAATGATATTATAAACAAATTAGAACAAGGTAGGATGGTTTACCTCTCAGACCTGTGGAGGGGGAAGGAATTTGTGACCAAAGAAGAACTAGAGGTCATCATTAATCACAAAATAGATAAGTTTGACTATATCAAGTTAAAAAGTTTTTGTGCAAACAAAATGAATGCAGACAAGATTAGAAGGGTAGCAGTAAACTGGGAAAATATTTTTACATCCAAAGGTTCTGATAAAGGCCTCATTTCTAAAATATATAGAGAATTGACTCAAATATATAAGAATTCAAGCCATTCTCCAGTGGATAAATGGTCAAAAGATCTGAACAGACAATTTTCAGATGAAGAAATTGAAACTATTTCTGGTCACATGAAAAGATGCTCCAAGTCACTATTGATCAGAGAAATGCAAATTAAGACAACTCTGAGATACCACTACACACCTGTCAGATTGGCTAAAATGACAGGAAATGATAATGATAACTGTTGGAGGGGATGTAGGAAAACTGGGACACTGATACATTGTTGGTGGAACTGTGAACGGATCCAACCATTCTGGAGAGCAATTTGGAGCTATGCTCAAAAAGTTATCAAACTGTGCATACCCTTTGACCCAGCAGTGTTTCTACTGGGCCTATATCCCAAAGAGATTTTAAAGGAGGGAAAGGGACCCACATGTGCAAAAATGTTTGTGGCAGCCCTTTTTGTAGTGGCAAGAAACTGGAAATTGAAAGGATGCCCATCAATTGGAGAATGGCTGAATAAATTATGGTATATGAATGTTATGGAATATTATTGTTCTGTGAGAAACGACCAACCGGAGGATTTCAGAGAGGCCTGGAGAGACTTGCATGAACTGATGCTGAGTGAAGTCAGCAGAACCAGGAGAACATTATACACAGCAACAAGACTATACGATGATCAATTTTGATGGACATAGTTTTCTTCAACAATGATGTGAGTCAAACCAGTTGTTCAGGGATGAAGATAGTCATATACATCTAGAGAGAGGCCTGTGGGAACTGAGTGTGAACCACAACACAGCATTTTAACGCTCTCTGTGAATATTTCCATGCATTTTGTTTTTCTTCTTAGGTTGTTTTTTCTTCTTCTCTTTCTAGATCTGATGTTTCTTGTGCAGTAAGATAACTGTATAGATATGTATACATGTATTGTATTTGTCATATAATTTATCCTATTTAGCATGTATTAGATTACCTGTCATCTAGGGGTGGGGGTGGGGGGGAAGGAGGGGAAAAGCTTGGGAAAAAAGTTTTTGCAAAGGTCAATGTAGAAAAATCATTCATATGTTTTGTAAATAAAAAAGCTTTATAAAAAAAATTAAGTTCATAGGGTTGTGGTTGTGGCGGTGAGGAATGAAGCAAAGAAGGGCAGTGGGCTTGGGAAGAATGGGAAGAAGGCCATGGAAGCAAGAAAGAAGGTGAGAGAAGAGTGGAGAGGAGACAGAGGTGATAGCGTGGAAAGAATAAAGAACTTGTGTGACCTTGGACAAGTCATGAATCTCTGGATCTGTTTCCTCTTCTTTAAAACAAGGTTGATTATATTTGTATTTCTAACCTTAAAGGGCAGTTGTGAAGATCCTAGGAGGTAATCAATCTGAAACCCTTTGTAGTGAGCAAAGTGAAATATAAAGACCTGTTACTCTTATTAATCATTTAACTCAGCATGATATAGTAGTAAACAGCTCTGTCTCTGGGCCTGCGCCTAAATCTGATACTTCCTTCCTTATGACTTTGGTCAAATCATTTGATTTCTCTAGGGCTCAGTTTCTTCATCTGTAAAATAACCTCTGAGGTTCCTTCTGGTGCTAAAGCTATGAAAATTTTGTTGCTGACAGTGATCTTCAGACAGAGAAGGGCAGAACAAAAATGATTAATCCTGTTTGCCTCAGTTTCCCCATCTATAAAATGAGCTAGAGAAGGAAATGATAGAGCATTTCAGTATCTCTGCCAAGAAAATTCCAAATGGACTCATGGAGAGTCAGACATGACTGAAAATGATTGAACAACATCAAATCAAGGATAAAGGAGAAGGGTAAACGTATCAAGATCTGGCATTGATGAGGAATAGAGAGGGGGAAAGAGAACCATAGGAACTTGTTCTGGGGCTGGCTACCATTTTCTTCAGTTGACGAGCCCTCTAGCTTTCAAATCCTTTGCTTCTTTTTTGAGTTCTGTCTCCTTGATACTGTTAGGGCTGTTCTGGAGATCCATCTAACCACTGCCAGACTTCCTGTGTCCAAGTGTTTATTGTGATCCACTTTAGCCAGTGGTGATTTGACAACTTGTACTTCTCTTCTTATTGTGGAAATTATCCAGAAATTCTTAAGTGGATCAAGAATCAATTCTGAACTAACCCTGCAAGACTCCTCCTTAAACTTTTTGTTTGGAGGATTCTGTTGGCTTACCTTAAGCTTGCCATTGTAATAAGTCAGAGGTTACTGAGGATGACTTAAGAAGGCAGGTAGATTTCAAGCTTAACAAAAGACTTGGTGATAGTTATTAGATCCATGTTACCTTTTACCATTGCATGTTGCCACCTGCTCTACAACTTACAGTCTAGGAGCACTGAGACCTCAAACAACCTACTAATATCACATAGAGAGGATGTAGCAGAGTCAGGTCTTGAACTCCGGTTTTCCTTGTTCTGAGGTTAGTTTTCTGTCTACCATGCTACACTGGCTTCCTTATGCTACAATTTGCACTCTAAAATGTAACAGAATACCTTATCCATTGTCAAAATGAACATCATTCTACAGATGTGCTCTGACCACAGGAATTATCACCTTATTCTTGAAAGCTGCCTCACTTAATTCAGTCAAGACCCCACTAGTTCTTTTTGGCTGCCACCTTACACTTCTGACTCACAATATATTTACAAGTCATAAAATCCTCATCATTTTCAGATGAACTGTGTTCTCACCATGCATTTCTCCTTTCATGCTTAGGAAGTTGATTTTCTGAACCCAAGTTGAAGACTTTGCATTTAGGCTTATTAAAATTCATATTCTTAGATTCACTGTAATATTCTAGCATGTGAAGATACTTTTTTGAATCCAGATTGTCACCCCATGCATTTAGCCATTCCTCTCAACTGTGTCATTTGCAAATTTGAAGACTCTTTATGTCTTTATTCATGTGCTAACACAACTATTAACCAGACTAAGACTAAGCACAGGTCACTATGCTACTCTTTGGGGGGTAGTCATTTAATCGGCTCCAAATCCATCTACTTGATCTGTCATATTTAGCCCCCATCTTTCTGTCTTTTCTATAAGATTAGCAGGAGAGACTTTATTAAATGTTATGTTAGGGGAACTATACTTACTTCATTCTCCTGATCTAACTAGGCCATTAACTCTATCAAAAAAGGAAATAAGGATAGTCTTGTATGAACTTTTATATAATTCCCCCCCTTTGAAACATATTTTTGATGGTTATAAACTTAAATAAAATCAGTTGTTTGGGCAGAAAAGAATCTAAGTCATTTTTGTTTTCCATACGATGACCATTTCTCCATCCATTTCCATATATTTCATGTCACAAATCTCATTATTTTGACAATATTGAATACAATACTATGTTCATTGAAAAAAAAATGCATAGGGTTTAAAAGAAGGCACATGAATCCCCAGAATACTGTGTAAGTTTTGTACAGAGATAAGACTGATGAAGACAGGCTGGTTCTTTGTGGTCACTGCTTCTCTTCTACACAGCCACTATTTGTTGTTGTTGTTATTGTTTTGGTCATTTTTCAGTCATTTCCACTTTTTGTGATTCCATTTGTTTGTTTGTTTGTTTTTGGAAGAAATACTAGAGTTCTTTGCCATTTCCTTCTCCAGCTCATTTTACAGATGAGGAAACTGAGGTAAACAGGGTTTAGTAACTTGTCTAGGGTCACACAGCTGAAGTCACATTTGAACTCAGGAAGAGGAGTCTTCCTGACTTCAAGCTTCATGTTATATCCACTGTGCAACTTAGTTGCTTACACAATCACTAAGTATTCATTTAATTATACATTCTGTACTTTTGCTAAAGATGAAAATTGTACTTACTAATTTATGGCTTGGAGATTCAATTCTTTCCCTTTTTAAAAAAAATTAAGAACAGAATTTGTCCATCGCCAGTTCTCCAGTACCTCTACTAATTATCTACATTTTTAACTGTGTTTACTGACCTTTCAAAGGTTACTTTGACCTTTCAAAGGTCACTTTGACTTTTTCATTCAGTTCAGCTACCATATCTTCCATTCTTGCAGTACTCAAATGACATAATGTATACATATATATATATGCATATATATACAGTGTTTTGCAAATCTTAAAGAAGATTTACAACAAAAAATGATATTATTACCATGATCATCATTATCATTATTATGCTAATACATATTTCATCTGGGACAGATAATTGTATTGTTAAGGTCCATTGACTGAGAAAATATAGAATGACAGAAACAATAACCTATATAAACAATAAAGCATTAATGATGCTTTTAAATAAATAGGGTTTTTTTTTTGAAAATCTACTTAAGTTTAGTTTGCTCATTTATTATAGAATTATTAAATGAGATAAAATCTTTGTAATAATTCTGGAGTTCCCCAGGAAGTAGGTAGCCCACAGGTTGTGAACTACTGATTGGTAAAGCTTTAAGGAGTCTTACAGCTAATCTAATCTAACCCTTTCATTTGATAAAGAAACTGAAACTTAGAGGAAGCATTTGCTTTGAAAAGTCAGTCCAATGTGTGTATCCATCAGCACTACAGCTGGAAAATTATTTTTGTCATTTATATTTCTTCTGTTGAAGCTTAGGCTGACTTTTTGAGTGGCAAGTGCTACTACAAAAAAGTCCCATCTCAAAGGGACCATGGACCATTGCCCCACAGCAGGGGCCCTTAGCAGTGAGACAACACTCTCTCCTGGTTCTCCACTATCTTTCTGACTATTCCTTCTCAATCTCCTTTGCTAAATCCTCCTCCAGGTTATGCTCATTATCTACAGATATTCTACAGAGTTCTGTCCATGGCCATCTTCTTTTCTTGCTCTATGCTACTTCACATGGTGATTTCATTAACTTCCATGGGTTCAATGACCATCTCTATGTTGATAATTCTCAACTCTACCTCTCCTGCCCTAACCTCTCTGCTTGTCTCCAATCTCACATCTCCAACTACTTTCAGACATCTTGAAGTATCTGTCTTGTACACATATCAAATTAGACATGTCCAAAAGGGAACTCATTATCTTTTCCCTTAATCCATCCCCACTTCCAAACTCCCCTAATGCTACTTTTTTTTTGCTTTTTGCTGAGGCAATTGAGGTTAAGTGACTTGCCCAGGGTCACACAGCTAGGGAATGTTAAGTGTCGGAGACCAGATTTGAACTCAGGTCCTCCTGACTTCAGGGCTGGTGCTCTATCCACTGCAACGCCACCTAGCTACCCCTCCCCTAATACTATTGAAGGTACTACCATCCCCCCAGTCCTCTAGACTTAGAGATTATTCCTGGTGTTATTCTGTACTCTTCACTCCCTCCCCATATCACACCTCAAATCCAATGTTAAGATCTGTCTATTTCACCTTTAAGCTATCTCTTGAATATTCTCCATTCTTTCTTCTGAGACAGCCACCACCATGATTCAGGCCCTCATCACCTCACATCTGGACTATTGCAATAGCCTATGGATAGCTCTGCTTTCTTTATTCCAATCTATCCTATATTTCAGCTGTTAAAGTGATTTTCCAATAGCATGGGTCTATGTCATCTTCCTTAATAAATTCTATCACCTCAAGAATCAAATAAAAAACCCACTGTTTGGCATTCAAAGCCCTTCAGAACTCAACTTCCCCCCCACCTTTCTAGTTGTCTTATAGCATATATCCTGCTTTCCCTACATGACTTTTCTTTTTTGTTTTTTTATTTTGTTAAAACTTTTTATTTGCAAAACATATGCATAGGTAATTTTTCAACATTGACCCTTGCAAAGCTTTTCGTTATGAATTTTTCCCTCCTTCCCCCCACCCCTCTCCTAGATGGCAGGAAGTCTAATGCATGTTAATTATGTTAAAATATTTGACAGATCAAATATATGTATATATATATATTTATAAAGTTATCTTGCTGTATAGGAAAAAAAACCTGAGAAGGAAAACATAATGCAAGCAAACAACAATAGAGAGTGTGAAAATGCTTTGTTGTGGTCCAGACTCAGATCCCACAGGCCTCTTACTGGGTGTATATGTCTTTGTTCATCACTGAACAGCTGGAACAGGTTTGAAGCATCTCGTTGTTGGAGAGAACCAAGTCCATCAGAATAGATCATTATATAGTCTTGTTGCTGTGTATAATGATCTCCTGGGTCTGCTCATTTCGCTCAGCATCAGTTCATACAAGTCTCTCCAGGTCTTTCTGAAATCATCCTGCTGGTCGTTTCTTACAGAACAATAATATTCTCTAACATTCATATACCATAATTTATTCAGCCACTTTCCAATTGATGGGCATCCTTTCAGTTTCCAGTTTCTAGCCACTACAAAAGGGCTGCCACAAACATTTTTGCACACCCACGTGACTTTTCAATCAAGCCAATAATAGCTTCCTGGATGTGCCTCACACAAACACTCAACCCCTAGGTTCTGGGCATTTTCCCTGTCTGTGTCCCCCAGCTATATCTCCTGTGCCTTGAAGGCTGTCCCTCCTCATCTCTTCCTCCAGGCTTCCCAGGCCTTCTTCAAGTCCCAAATAAATTCCACCTTCTGAAATAGAGGGTGTGTTCAAAGAAGACTCCTATCTCTGGTGTGAGAGTTACTGAGCCCTTTTCATGGCTGCTTTCCATCTTTGGTGTCCATCTGATCCCTTTAACTCTCACCATGGCTCCAACAAGCTGTAGAATACATAGTGACCCCTCTCTGGTAAACCATTTCAGCAGATGGGGCAAACTAGGTAAGGATAATCAAGGGGTATCAAATCCATTGGTGAGTTAGGGGGGTGTCTGCCTCAAACATGTGAAAATTTTATGCTTACCAAAACAAGTGAATGACAAATTCATGACAAATGAGATTGCTGCTTGCAAGAAAATGCCATGCCTCCAGCATCAGTGCATATGTTCTCTCCATGATGAACCATGATGAGGTCAAAGAAAAATGTTATGAAGACCTTTATCATCAATGTGACAAAAAGAAGAACAAGCTTATAATTCTGAGTGACTTAAATGCTAGAGTAGATTCAGATTACAAGACATGACAGGGAATTCTTGAGCAGAGCGGAGTTGGAAATGACAATAGCAATGGTCACTACTAAGACTTATGCATCTCATGACTTTCTCATCACCAATACTGTCTTCTGTTTACTAAAATGCAATAAAACTTCAGGGATGCACCCTCACAGAAAATATTAGCATTGAATACACTTTGTGAATGTAAGGAAGAGACAGAGTGTGAGTGAGAAAGGCAATGTGTGGTGCATAGTGCTGGACTAATCATGGCCTTATCATCTCCAAGCTAAATATTTACATTCAACAAAAGCAGTGGCCCCATGGAAAAAAAGACTACCTGAAGAAGGAATGTCAACAAACTAAAGAATTTCTCTGAGAGGTAACAGTTTGTTGCCAACTTGGAGGGAAAATTGAGCCAACACACAGTTGGAAACAGTGGAGCAGAAAAGGAGTGGGCAGCTTTCAGAGATTTGATGTCAGCACCATATTGGCTCATCTGAGTCAGAACATTAACAAACATCAAGGCTGATTTGATGGCAACGATGTAAAAACTTAAAAGCTGCTAAATGAAAAACAAGAACTCCACAAGGTTTATCAGAAAGTTAGCTCATCCATCTCTAAGAAGGTAGGATTCGATTCCAATCAAAAATAAATTACAAAGAAACTGGAAATTGAGTGGATGCCATCAGTTGGGGAATGGCTGAATATGTTATGGTATATGAATGTAATAGAATATTATTGTTTTGTAAGAAATAATGAGCAGGCTGATTTCAGAAAAGCCTGAAAAGACTTATGTGAACTAATGCTAAATGAAGTAAGCAGAAGCAAGAGAAAATTGTACACAATAACAAGATTATGTGATGATCAACTGTGATGGACTTGGCTCTTTTCAACAATGAGGTGCTTCAAGGAAATTCCAATAGACTTGTAATGGAAAGTGCCAGCCATATCCAGAGAGAGAACTGTGGAGACTGAATATGGATCAAAGCATAATATTTTCACCTTTTTTGTTGTAGTTTTTTTTTTTGCTGGGTTTTTGTTCCTTTCTCTTTTTTCCCTTTTTGATCTGATTATTTTCGTGTGCAGCATGACAAATATGGAAATATGTTTAGAAAAACTGCACATGTTTAATCTATATTATATTGTTTGCTGTCTTGAGGAGGGGAAAGGGAGGACATAAGGAGAAATGGGGGGGAAATTTGAAATGCAAAGTTTTGCAAAGGTGAATTTGCATGTATTTGGAAAAGCAAAATACTATATAAAAAAATAAAGTGTAAGCAAAGCTTAGAGAGATACAGGATTCTTGTCTCAGTAAGAAGGCAGATCAATTCAGTTTAATACTACTATTGAGTCCAAAGTGTTTTCATGATGCCCTGAAGGCTATTTATGGGTCAAATACCTAGGGGGTACCTCTCAAGTACCCAATGCTAATGATGCCGCATTGATTAGTATGAAGACATGATTTTAGAGAGATGGGCTAAACACTTCTATAATGTTCTCAACAGATTATCATCAATGCAGAAACCACTAATAATTTGCCTCAGGTTAAATTCAATTTCTCCCTAGGCTCCTTTCATGTGGTGAAGCACCTGGTGCTGATTCTATTCCAGCTGAGATTTACAAAGTGGGGGGTCCATTGTTCATACAAAAGCTGACTGAAATTTCTGGGTTAGATAGCAAGAGAAGGTAATGACCCAGTAGTTCAAAGATACCCCCATTGGTCATTTCTCTAAAGATAAAGGGAATAAATTGTCCTGTGACAATCATAGGGGGTCTCTCTCTCTCTCTCTCTCTCTCTCTCTCTCTCTCTCTCTCTCTCTCTCTCTCTCTCTCTCTCTTTCTCTCTCTCTCTCTCTCTGTGCCAGCAAGATTCTGGCCAGAGTTCTCCTTAATAGATTTATCCTTCACCTGGAAGATAGTCATCTACCTGAGAGCCAGTGTGGCTTTAGAAAGGGCCAAGGATTAGTTGATATGTATTTACTGCCCAGCATCTCCAGGAGAAATGCCAAGAGCAAAACAGAGGTTTGTACACAGCATTTATAGATTTGACCAAGGCCTTTGATACTGTCTATCATGAGAGTTTCTGGAAAATTATGTGAAAATTTTGTTGTCTGGAAAAGTTCAGCAATATTATACATAATTTCATGATGGCGTGCTTGCTTGGGTTCTAGATAATGGACGATGCTCTCATACTTGCCCATCATCAATGGAGTGAAATAAAATGGTGTGCTTGCTCCCACACTTTTTAGCACGATATTGTCATCCATGTTGTTAAATGCCTTTAATGAGGATCAACTTGGCATCAGATCAGCTTGTACTTATGGTAAATTCGACTTGAAAAGGCTACAAATCAAGACTAAATTGGAGGGAGTTTTGGTGCACAATATTTTGTTTGCAGATGATTGTATATTCAGTACAGCCTCTGAAGCTGAGGTGCAACAAAGTATGGATTGATTCTCTGCTGCTTGTGCTAATTTGCGGCTATCAATTAATAACAGGAAAACACAGAAGCTTCATCCTTCTGGACCACACCATCTATATGTGGAACCAGAGCGAATGGAGAAGTTCTGAATACTGTAAGTTCACTTACTCTACCAATAATACTTTCCAGGGATGTATTGCCTCATTGATAATGAGGCTTCATAAGCGTTGCCAGAGCTAGCTCAGTGTTTAGGAGGCTTCAAGGGAAAGTGTGAGATTTTCTTAGCAGAGATACAGGAGTTGTTTGTCACTTTCTTCTTTAGCTCATTTTACAGATGAGAAAACTGAGGCAAACAAGGTTAAGTGACTTACCCATAATCCCACATCGAGCCTCTGAGGCCAGATTTAAACACAGGATGATAAAGCCATCTGATTCCAGGCCCAGCACTTTATCTACTGAACTACCTAGCTACTTTAGGGTCCCTGCCCAAACCTCCAACAGCCTGATGAGACTTGTCCTAATGTTCCCCCATCTTCTCCACAGCATGCACTCTAAGAATGGCAGACAGTGATTCTGCCTAGCTGTGCAAAGGAAAATGAAAAAAAAAAAATGGAAAGGTGGGTGGTTCCAAAATTGTGGGGAGTTCAGAGCTAGCCAGAGAGAAAAGGGCTTCTGGACCTGAGAAAATTGGAGAGTAAACTCAGCTGGAATCATTCTCTTTCTTTCCAGTCTACTCAGGTCAGAGATCTGAGCTTCACCCCAAGTTGTCCCACGTCCTCCAATGTGAAATATCACATTGCGTTTAAGGACAATGTAGATTATGTTTATGTCTACATGAACTTGTTCAAATTCACCTTGGAAGAAGGCATGAATAGATACCTCTGGGATCTTCTCTCTTCTTTTCCAAGGGAGATTGATTCCTGCTAGGATCAGAACAGGAGATTAGGGCTTCTAGGCTGCCAGCTCTGCTCTCCTCAGAGAGCTTTCCTAAATATTGCTAATCTAGGGTCCAAATTACTTTCAGGATCAGTGTCCCAAACTGTATCTGGAGACTTGACTTCCTCCCACAAAATATCAATTACACAAGACCATCTATCAGAAACAGTGAATTGCATATAGACTTATTTATCCAAGCAGCAACCAACAAAAACCAGAAGTTATAGAGATTAGAAAATACATAGAGTGAATGAGTTCTCCGACTTGGAGTGTGTTATCCTGGCTCAAATGAGGAAGAGAAAATACCCAATCACAACCAAAGGGCCTTTCTCTGAAATCTCTCTCGTGTAATAATCTGGAAATCAGAGGCATGCTGGGGTGTCAGCTTCTTCCCAGAGATTTTTTTTCCTTCCAGGCGCCTCTCCCTGAAGAGATCCTGGAACTTTGTGTGCCTGCTCTTGAAGCAAACAGCCAGAAGAAGAAATCTCCTTTCTTGAACTCTTGCCAATGTTCCCCACCCTATGTAGGCATGGCATCAAGTTATAATTCTCTCTCCAACAAGAAGGATCATATGCAAGTGCATCAAGCTTGAACTGTAAGTTACATTGAGGGGGCTAAGGATGCCCAAGCTTGGTGGGAGGGGGAAGGAATTTGTGTGGCAGAGGAAGGGGGAAGAGCCAAAGACTTAAGAAGGCAATCATAGACAAATGGCTGAAATTACAAATGAAAGACCAAAAGTCCAAGGAAAAATGTTTGAATATAAACCTAGTTTATGAGCAGAGAAACTCATAAATACAAGGGAAATGAGTAAAAATTCAGACAGGGTAGAACATGATGAACAAATATTATATTATGAAGGAAAATTAACCCAAAATACTTGATGATAAAGAGAATACTTCAGTCTCACCAAAGAATACAAAACAACAGTAGGAAATTTCAAATGGTTTAAAAGAATATCATTTAAAATATGGCATTAGGAATTAAATTAGATTTAAAATCCTCATTTAAAAATCAGGGTATTTAATGCCAAATTAAAACAAACAAACAGCAGAATAAAAAAAATGAATGAATAATGGAAAATCTCTCCATATAAGTAGACATTCTACAAAAAAAAAAGAAAATCAGAGAAAGGAAACACAATGCAAGCAAACCTCAATAGAGAGCATGAAAATGTTTTGTTGTGGTCCATATTTCATATCCCTCTCTCTGGGTATATATGGTCTTCTTCAGTGAACAATTGGAACTGATTTGAGACAATTCTTTTTTTGTAGATAGGATTTTTCTTGCACAACTTGTCAACTATTATTACATTATTAACATGTAGTGGACTTCCTGCCATCTAGGAAAGGGGAGGGGACGGGGGTAAAATTTGTAATGGAAAGCTTTGTAAAGATCAATGCTGGGGAACTACCCATACATATGTTATACAAATAAAAAGCTTTAATAAAAAAATAATTAATTAAAAAAACAAATAAGTAGACATTCTATGAGAAAGAATAACATATATAGAATGAAAAGATATTGAAGAACATTTGAAAGAAGAGAAGCAAAAGACAATTTTAAAAGAAAACAGCAATTCTATTCAAGTCAAAACCATTGATTGTGAAAACAGAGTTGTGGAGATAACTTAAGGACCACAGTTCTACCAGAAGAACATAACAAATCAAAAAACCTGCAAACCCTGTTGTAATACAATTAAACTATCTAGAATTTTTGAATACAAACTACACAGCATTGATATACATATATGCACACAGAATTGGGTAGAGAAATTCATCTTACCCATCAAGGAAGAAGGAGGGGGAAGGGGCTAAAATACAGAGGGTGATAAGAGGGAGGATATATTAAGGGAGGAAGTGGTCAGAATCAAAACAGATTTTTGAGGAGGAACAAGAAAGTAATACACAAGTAGTAATCTTAACTGTGAGTGTGAATAGGATAAAGTCTCCCCTAAAATGGAAAAGGAAAGCAGAATAGATTAGAAACTAGAATCCAACAGTATGCTTCTCACAAGAGACAAGAAACAGAAAGATACTCTTAAAATAAAGGACTGGACAAGAATCTATTATGCTTCAGCTGAAATTAAAAAAAAAAGACAAGGGCATTAGCAAAAATAAATCTAATTAAAAGAGATGATCAAGGCAACCACATTTTGCTAAAAGGTAACATAAATAATTCATTCAATATCAATACTGAGCATATATATGCCAAATAGCATAGCAGCTAAATTCATGAAAGAAAATTTGAATTATAGAAGGAAATAGTGAAACTGTATTAGTGGACAAGCTCAATTTGCCTTGTCAGACCTACAAATATCTAGCCATAAATTAAATAATGATGGTAAGGAGATGAATAGAATTTTAGAAAAGCTAAATATGATAAATCTCTGGAGAATGTTGAATGAAAAAGGAAAGGAAGATACTCATTTCTCAGTTGTGCAAGGCATTTTCAAAAAAAAAAATTGACCATGTATTAGGACATAAAAAAAATTCACAAAAAAAATGAAGAAAAGAAGAAATACTAAATGTACCAAAATTCAATAAAAATTATGTTCAATGAAAGGCTTTTTGAAACAGATTAAAAATTAAATGGAAACTTATTATTTAATCTAATCTTAATGAGTAAGTTAAAGAATAAATGATAGAAGCAATAAATAATTTCAGTAACACTAAAAACAATGAGACAACATTCCAAAATTTATGGGATGGTGATCAAAGAAGTAATTATGGGAAAATTTCTATTTCTAAGCATATCAATAAAAGAAAGAGCATGAACATGAAAGTAAAAACAAACAAACAAACAAACAAACAAACAAACAATTGGGGCAACTAGGTGGCACGGTGGATAAAGCACCAGCCCTGAAGTCAGAAGGACCTGAGTTCAAATCTTGTCTCAGGCACTAAACATTCCCTAGCTGTGTGACCCTGGACAAGTCACTTAATCCCAATTGCCTCAGCAAAAAGCAAAGAAAACAAAACAAAGCAAAACAAACAAAAAAAAAACAATTAGAAAAACAACATAATGAAAAAGCTCCAATTACACATCAAAATAGTAAAATAAAGAAAAAATTTAAAAGTTAAAAATCACACTGAACTAATAAATAAAGCTATGAAAAATAGATAAAATGATGGCTAATAAAAAGAAAACCAAATTACCAGTATCAAAAAAGAAAAGGGTGAATGCAGAACCAACGAAAATGAAATGAAAGTAATTATTATAAGCTATTTTGCTCAAATTTATGCCAATAAAATTGACAATCTAAATAAAAGGGATAGGTAGTTACAAAAATATAAAAAAATTTCTTAACAGAAGAAGATATAGAATATTCAAATAATTCAAGAAACCATAAATGACAAATGCCAGGATCAGATGGATTTACGAGAGAATTCTACCAAACATTTAAGTAACAAATAATTCTAATACCATATAAGCTGTTTGGAAAAAAAAATTAGGTAGAGGAGCCCTACAAAATTCTTTCTATGACACAAATATGCTTTTGATACCTAAACCAGGAAGAGCAAAAAAGAAAAAGAAAACTATTGGTCAATTTTGCTAATGACTTTTGATGCAAAAAATTTAAATAAAATACTAGGAGATTGAAGCAATGCATCACAAAGATCATAAACCAGGACCAGGTGAGATTTACACTATAAATGCAGAGCTGGTTCAATATTAGGAAATTATTGCTACAATTGATCATATTAATATCAAAAACAACAAAAATCCTACAATTATATCAATATATATAGAAAAAGCATTTGATAAAATATAATACCATATACATATATATATTAGAAAGCATAAAAATGAATAGAGCTTTTCTTAAAATGATAAATAGTGTCTAAAACCCAGAGCTGCATTATCTACAATGAGGATAACCTAGAAGCCTTTTTATTTTCATAGGTGATGCAAGGATGTACATTACCACTGTTATTGTTCAATATTGTACTAGAAATACTAGCTATAACAATATGACAAAAAAAAGAAATTGAAAGAATAAATACAGGCAATGAGGAAACAAAACTCACTTTTTGCAGAGGATATAATGATATACTTACAGAACCCTAGAGAATCAACTAAAAATCTTACTGAAACAATGAACAACTTTATCAAGTGGTAGGACACAAAATAAACCCAGTGTGTCTACATGTTACCAATAAAACCCAACAGGAAGAGATAGAAAAACAAACTCCATTTAAAATAACTAGAGATAGTATAAAATGTTTGGAAGTCTGCCTGCCAACACACACACACACACACACACACACACACACACAGGGTTTATATGAAAACAGTTACAAACAAACATACATACAAAGACAGATCTAAATAATTGGAGAAATATTAATTGCTCATGGGTATGCTGAATCAATATGATAAAATGACAATCCTACCTAAATTCAACTACTTGTTCAGTGCTATGCCAATCAAACCACCAAAAATTACTTTATAAAGATAGGAAAAATAAAAACAAAATTCATTTGGAGCAACAAAAGGTCAAGACTATGAAGGGAATCAGTGAAAAAAAATGTGAAGAAGGAAGGGGGACTAGTATCAGATCTCAAACTATACTACAAAGTAGTTGTACTAGATAAGAAATAAAATGGTTGATGCAATAGATTAGGTTTACAAATCTAAAGTAAATGAACACACCAACCTGGAATTCAAAGATCCCAGCTCTTGGGGCAAGATCTCATTATTTGACAAAAACTGGGAAAACTGGAAAGTAGTCTGGCAGAAATTAGATAACTGCAATGGTACTGGGCACACAGAGCCAGGTAAATTCCATCCAAAATAACAACAAAATACACAAAATATTTCAATTGAGTTACTAAAACACAACAAATACTTAGAAAAGCCTAATTACAAAATATACTTTAAAGAAATAATGATTTAGATAATTGGAGAGATATTCATCAATAATAGTGAAAAGGCAACTAGGTGATGTGTTGAATAAAGGACTGGGTTTGGAGTCAGGAATACCTGAGTTCAAATCTATTTTGGACACTTACTAGCTGTGTGACCTTTTCATAAAAAATAAAACATACAGGTACAATAAGAAAAGGAAATTATTGACTGGGAGAAAACATTTTGCTTCAAATATTTTTGATAAGGGTCTTATAACCAAGATATTTAGGGAAGTAATACAAATATTTTTAATGAATAAATGCTTAAAAGATTAATTAACACTGAATTTTTCAGGCTTACTCTCTCCTCCAAGCTCCAGTTGCACTTTTTCAACTATCTACTGTCCATTTCCCAAACATTTCAAATCAATATCTACAAAACACTACTTTATCTTCTTTCCCAATCCTGGATCTTAATCTAACCTTCTTCTGAACTTCCTTATTTCTTCCTTATTTCTGTGGAGGAACCACTGTCCTTACATTTTTCCCAGATTGACAACCTTGGCTCTCCTCACTCCCCTTCCATCATCCAACCAGTTTTACCAAGTCTTATTGATTTAATTGTATTGTATTGTATTGTATTGTAAAGCATCTCTTACATTCATTCAATTTTCTCTACTCATATTGCCTACTCATCTCTCATCAAGGCTCCTACAATAGTCCCCTAATTTTTTCCCTGACCTTAGTTTCTCCACTCTCTAACCCATCTTCCCCACATTTGCCAAAGGAATATAACTAAACTGTCAACATGACCATGGCACTTTCTTGCTCAGTCAATTCGGTTGTCTTCCGATTGTCTCTCTTTATCACTTTAAAGTTCTTTCCCAGCTGGTTCCAAGCTCTTATACATTAATCTCTTTCATGCACTCCCAAGCCTAAACTAATTTTTTTGCAGCTTCACGTGTATGACACTTCATTTTCTATGTCTGCACCCATGAATTGGCAGCAACCCATATCTGGAATGCACACATCCCCAAATTACTGCCTAAGGAATAAAGACCATTACTGCTTATCCTGTTGTTCTCTGACTCTTATTAGATTATCTCGACCACAGCTGAGATCCACTTCCTTCTACTTGGGAAGAGATTCCTATTTCTTAGTATTAAGTGATCACTGGTCTTTCTTCCTCTTTTTTGTGTATCACATCTTCTACCCTCCAGCTCTCTAACATGGGGCAAGATTCTCCTACCTCTTTAGTTCTGCTTATTCATATAACTGGAAAAATATTCACTGAAACCCATCTCATTTTTAAAAATTAATTAATTAGTCAATTAATTAATTTTTATTTATTAATACTTTTTATTTGCAAAACATATGTATGGGTAATTTCTAAACATTAACCCTTAAAAAGCTTTCTGTTACAAATTTTTCCCCCCTACTCCCCACCCCTTCCCTAGATGGCAGGATATCCACTACATGATAATTATGTTAGAATACTTAAGAAATTGAATATATGTATAGTTATTGCATCATTTTTTGTGCAGGAGAAATCGTATCTACAAGAAAGAATAATCCGGTAAAGGAAATACAATGCAAGCAAACTTCAATAGAGAACATGAAAATGTTATTTTGTGGTCCACATTTCACATCCCTCTCTCTGGGTTTATATGGCTCTCTTCATCGAACAATTGGAACTGGTTTGAAGCATTTCATTGTTGAAGAGAGTCATGTCCCTTAGAACTGATCCTCATATACTATTGTTGTTGCCGTGTATAATGATCTCCTGGTTCTGCTCATTTCACTCAGCATCAGTTCATGCAAGTCTCCCCAGGCCTCTCTGAAGTCGTCCTGCTGGTCGTTTCTTATAGAACAATAATATTCCATAACATTAATATACCATAATTTATTCAGCCACTCTCCGATTGATGGGCATCCATTCAGTTTCCAGTTTCTAGCCACTACAAAAAGAGCTGCCACAAACAATCTTGCACATGTGGGGCCCTTTCCCTCCTTTAAAATCTCTTTGGAATATAAGCCCAATAGACACACTGCTGGGTCAAAGGGTATGCACAGTTTGATAACTTTTTGAGCATAGTTCCAAATTGCTCTCCAGAATGGTTGGATCCGTTCACAGCTCCACCAACAATGCATCAGTATCCCAGTCTTCCCACATCCCCTCCAACATTAATCGTTATCTTTTCCTGTCATTTTAGCCAATCTGACAGGTGTGTAGTGGTACCCCAGAGTTGTCTTAATTTGCATTTCTCTGATCAATAGTGATTTGGAGCACCTTTTCATATGATTATAAATAGTTTAATTTCATCATCTGAAAATTGTCTGTTCATATCCTTTGACCATTTATCAATTGGAGAATGGCTTGAATTCTTATAAATATGACACAATTCTCTATATATCTTAGAGATGAGACCTTATCAGAACCCCTAAATGTAAAGATGATTTCCCAATTTGATGCTTCCCTCCTAATCTTGTCTGCATTATTTTTGTTTGTACAGAAACTTTTAACTTAATATAATCAAAATTATCTATCTGGTGTTCAATTAAGAGTTCCAGATCTTCCCTGGACATAAATTTATTCCATCTCCACAGGTCTGAGAGGTAAACTATCCTATGTTCCTCTAATTTGGTTATAATATCACTCTTTATATCTAGATCATGAACCCATTTAGATCTTATCTTGGTGTGCGGTGTTAGGTGTAGGTCCAGCCTTAACTTCTTCCACACTAGTTTCCAATTTTCCCAGC
>JAJPUD010023925.1:0-18010 GCA_023553655.1 Myrmecobius fasciatus | reverse complement strand
GAGAGAGAGAGAGAGAGAGAGAGAGAGAGAGAGAAAGAGAGATTATTGGAGTCTCTTTGCTAACATAGGGTGAAGTACCCTGTTCCTTTGCTCCTATGCACTTTTAGGTCAAAGTTCCAAGGTAAAAAATAGTACTCATGCTCGCGGCCACAGGGATGCAGGGTAGTTTAATGATGCAACCTCAATATTGATATGAATCAGCCATCAAGTATTCACTGTATGTTCAAAATCCTTGATTGTGATTGGTTTTAACTTATAAGTAAGGGATAAATGAAATATAATTGTTAGGGAAACATGAAAAATTAATAATATTCAAGTCCTAAGTTATAACTAGTGAAAATTTTGTTATTTGAGGTAAATACTTTTAGGACTATTATTTGCAATTGTTTTGAGTTTTGATTACAGGGATGGTTGTCTGAATTGTCATAGAGACAATAGTAAAAAATGTAATGTGCTGCAGTCTTAAAACTGTTGTGGATGAATAGCTGTTCCTGGGTAAAGTTGAAGCAATTATCTTTATGTGGCCTCTTGACTCGGTTTTCCCATTGTACTATTTTCTTTCTGAACAGAATATTTCCCCACCTGGTTAATCCTAAATTAGGCTTTTGATAACTTGTGAATAATGTGGAGTTTCACTACATGATTGTCTGTAAGATATAATTCACATTTGAAATCAAATGGAACTAAGGGAGTTTTTTTCCGTCTTATGGTATATGTCAAGTCAATTTGTACTTTGAAGAAAATAATTCCTTAAAAATTAAAATTGGGCAATTGTATGCTAATATCTCCATGAGACATTGATAAATATAAAACAAAGTGGAAAAAAAGAAGAAAATGTGAAATACCTTATCAGAAAAAATCTGATGTGGAAATAGTACAAGGAGAGAGAATTTAAGAATTATTGGCTACCTGAAAGCCATAAACAAAAAAAGCACCTACATATCACATGTAAAGGCTTTATAAAGGAAAACTGCCCTAATATCCTAGAATTTGAGGGTAAGATAGAACTAAAAAAATATACTAACTCCTTCCTGAAAGAAATTCCCAAATGAAAACTTCTGGGAATATTATAGCAAAATTCCATAAAACCCTGCAAGCAACCAAAAAAGAAAAAAAAAATCAAATATCATGGAGCCACAATGAGGATAACAGAAGTTTAGAATTTTCCACATTAAAAGAGTAGAGGACTTCAAATATGATATTCTGGAAGGAATGACAAAGAAGGTGGGATTAAAATGAAGAATAACTTACCCAACAAAACTGAACAAAATCTTTTGAGAGGAAACTAAAAAGTACCATAGACAATGAAGTTATGATACTATTAAATGTATATGCATCCTACTGAATATATGTGCACCAAATCTTGGAATGTCCAAATTGTTACGGGAAAAATCAAATTAATTATGTGTGGGATGTGAAGACTCTTGCCAATAATTTTAGAACCTCAGGATAAGTGTAATAAAAAGTAAAGTTTATTACCTTTCTTGAGAAAGGACAATCTCCGAGCGCCATAGGTAGTGTCACCAGTGAAATGTGCATGGAGTTTAGCAAAGCAGATTATATAGACCCTAATCACAAACTATCCTTCCCCTCTTTCTCGTTAATTTATATGCTGGGTCTCAGGAGGTACACTTTATTTGTGGAATTCTACTTCAGCACAAAAGCAAAGAAAATAATGTTTTCATAATATGTCTCACCAGATGGTGAGGTGATGATCCCCTTCACTTCTAATCTGGAGGTTTTGAAAATTGTTTAGTTTTGGTCAGGATGTACTTTAGCTGTCAAAAAAAATTTGATTTATTAGACAAGATACAGGATATTTTGTACTCTTTGGAATGAGAGATACTTTTCTAGCATAAACATCTCTTTAACCCTGAGAGGACCTTATCATATATTACTCAATAATAGGAGAAAATAGACAGCAAAATTATACTGTTGGGGCACCTCAATTTCCCCCTCTCCAAACTACATAGATTCAACAATAAAATAAATAAGAAGTTAAAGAAATGAACAGAATTTTAGAAAAGTTAGAAATGCTAGGCCTCTGGAGAAAATTGAATAGAGTAGAAACTAGCATACTTTATACTAGGTTTCCATGACACTTTCACAAAAATTTACCATATATTTGGGCATAAATCTCACAACCAAATAGAAAAAAGCTGAAATATTAAATGCATTCTTCTCAGACTATAATGCAATGAAAAATTACATTCAACTAAAGCTCATGGAAAGGGGAATTAAAAATTAATTAGAAACTAAATAACTAATCTCAAAGAATGAGTAGATCAATGAAAAAATCATAGAATAAAATCAATAATTTCATTAAAGATAATGGCAACAATGAATCAACATATCAAAATTTGTGGAATATAGCCAAAACAGGGAAAATCAATAAAAAAGATAAAGGTTAATAATTGAATATGCAACAACAAAAACTAAAAAAAAACAAAAAATAAATTTAAAATCCTAAAATAAAGAACAAAATGGAATTCTGATAATAAAAAAAGTAATAATATTGAATGTAAGGAAAATATTGAGCTACTAAATAAAACTAAGATCTGGTTTTATGGAAAGAAACAATAAACAAGATAAGCCATCAGTTTATTTGATTTTAAAAAGAACAAAACTAAAAAAAAAAAGAACAAAACCAAATTACCAGAATAAAAAAAAGATGGAATTAAAGCAATTATTATGAGCTATTTTGTCCAATTATATGCCAAATAAATCTGACAGTGTAAGTGAAATAGGTGAATATTTACAAAAATGCAAATTAGTAAGATTAACAAAAGAGGAAATAGAATATTTAAATAACCTGTCTGAAAAAAAAATGGCACGTCATAAAGAGGCCCCAAAGATGGATTCACAAATGCATTCTATCAAACATAAAAAAATTCTGATACTATATAAACTATTTGGAAAAATAGGCAAACAAGGAATCCTACCAATTTTTTTTTTCATGTCAGGAGTCTCATCCTAGAAAGAGTAAAAATGAGAAAGAAAGCTATAGATTCATTTCCCTAATGAATATTCATGCAAATTTTTTTCATTAAAAATGCCCTATTTTCTCCAGTTACATGTAAAACAGCATTTTTTTTGCTTATACATGTACATTCATTATTTATATATTTCCATATGACTCATGCTGAGAGAGAAAAATCAGAACAAAAGGGAAAAACAAAACCAAAAGAAAAAAAGTGGACATAGCATGTCCTAGTTTACATTCAGTCTCTATAGTTCTCACTCTGGATGTGGATGGTGTTTTCCATCCAAAGTTTATTGGATTGCCTTGAATCACTGAACTGCTGAGAAGAACTAAATCTATCATAGTTGATCTTGCTGTTGCTGTGCACAATGTTTTCCTGGTTTTAATTTGTTTTTCTCTAATACTGATTTATACTATTTTTTGTATGACTATTGATAAATGATTTCTTCTTATGAAATCTGTTCATATCTATTAATCATTAAACAACTGGAGAATGGTTGTTATTCTTATAAATTTAACTCGTTTCCTATATATTTTATAAATGAGACCTTTATCAGATAAACCTTGCTTCACATTCCTCCTCCCTCCAAGTTTCCAATTTTTCTTCAAATTTTAGTTGTATTCATTTTATTTGTGTAAAAATGTCTGCATTTTTTTGTGATCAAAACTGTACATTTTATTTCCCACAGAACTCTGTCTTTTCTTTCATCTTTAAATCTTCCTCTACCGATAGGTCTTACAGCTTATTTCTTTCATCCTCTACTAATTTGCTTATGAAATTACCCTTCATGCCTAAACCTAGCCTTAATCACTGAATGCATGTGACCTTAGTCCTATTGAAACCTGTTGAAAACCTTAGCTTAAAAAGGTCAAGGTCTCCCATTACATTCAGGGCTATCTCCAGATCTCCAGAGCTGTATCTTGCCACTAGACCCAGATGTCTCTGGAGGGGAAAATGAGGCAGGTAACCTTGCACAGTCCTCCATCACTTAAATCCAATTCACTTGCATATCATGGTATGTTCCTTTTTTTTTTTTTTTCTTCAGAATCAGTCTAGAGGCTTCATATTTTGTTGGTTTGAGGGGAGGTTAGAGGAGGTTACAGAGAATCCTGTCTGATCTCCGCCACCATGGCTCCACCCCCGGAAGGAAGATGGTATGTTCCTTTTTGAGAACAAAGGATTAACAACAACAACCCAGTATGTTTCAGTAACAGTTCATGTAAATCTTTTTAGGCATTTATAAAATCAGTCTATTGATCATTTTTAACAGAAAAAAATAGAATAGAACAATATTCAATTACTTTCATACACCATAACTTAGTCATCCATATACCATAAACTCAGTCATTCCTCAATTGATGGACATCTACTCATTTCCCAATTCATTGCTACCCCAAAAAGAGTTGCTACAGTTTTATACATACGGATCCTTTCCCTCTCTTTAATGATCTCTTTGGAATATAGTCCCACTAGTAACCTAGTAGCTGCATCAAAGGGTATGCACAGTTTTGTAGCCTTTTGGGTATAGTTTCAAATTGCTCTACTGAATGGTTGGATCATTTCACAACTCCACCAACAATGCACTAGTGTCTCAGTTTTCCCACATCTCCTCCAACATTTATCATTATTTTTTCCTGTCATCTTAGCTAACTTTATAGGTGTGAGTTAGTATCTCAGAGTTGTTTAAATTTGCATTTCTCTAATCAATAGGGATTTAGAGCATTTTTTCATATGACTATATACCTTTAATTTCTTCATCTAAAAATTGTTCATATCCTTTGAGATGCAAAAATTTTAAATAAAATACCAGCCAGAAGATTATAGCAAAAGATAACAAAGATAAAATCATACATTATGATCAGGTGGGATTTATATCAGGGCTGGTTAAATATTAGGAAAACTATAAGCAAAATTATAAAAAAACAAAAATTGTATCATCTCAATAGATGCAGAAAAACATATGACAAAATACGACATTCATTCTTATTAAAAATAAAAAAGCATAGGAATAAAATAATTTTTCCTTAAAATCATAAGTAATATCTGTCTAGAACCATTAATAAATATAATATATAATGGAGATATGCTAAATGCTTTCCAAAAATCAGGGATCAAGTAAGGATGTCCTCTATTAACACTATTATTCATTATTGTACTAGAAATGTTAGCTAGAGGAAGAGGGAGGAAGAGAATTCTGTACTCAAAATTAAAAAAATTAAAAGACAATGGAAAGCTGAAGATATAGAAGAAAGTTGTTTATGCAAAGAAAAAAAAATTAGGTATTTCCTATATTTATAAATCAGTAGAGTCTTCTGATTTTATAGTGTTCTCAGTTGGATTTGATTAAGGCAAGCCCTGGTAATTTAATAATATTGGAATGAAATGAGGTACTCAGAGAATCATTTGTGAATGTGTGTGTGTGTGTGTGTTGTTTACAAGAGTTTGTCAAAATGCAGGTTATTTGTGAGGAGTACGTATTTGTGCGGGTGTAAATAAATGTCTCTGGAATATTGCCGACTCCTCTCCAGGGAATATTTTGATCCTTGAAAAGAAGGGAGTAGGAAATTGGAGCCTGGAGGCTGGTCCAAATGGGGCAGGTAGGTGATGTAATAGTTATAGAACCAGAACTGGAGTCTGGAAAATCTGAATTTAAATCTGATCTTGGACAATTACCCTTGGCAAGTCACTTAACCCTGTTTACCTTAGTTTCCACATCTGTCAAATGAGATGAAGAAGACAATGGCAAACCACTTGGGTATCTTTGCTACGAAAACCCCAAATGAGGTCACAAAGAATCAGACATTAAAAAGATTGAACAACCACAATTGCCTCTAACTGTTGTCTAAAGGAAAATTTTAGATGCAAGCTATTTTTCTTGTTTACTCTCTGAGAGTTTGACTTTTCCCATCCAGTGTCAATTATACACAAGCCATCACAATAATGAATACCACATAAATCCACTTATTCAAACTGATAGCAAATAGAAATCAAAGAAATTATATAGATTAGCATATTCTAGGAGTCAGATATCTCAGATCAGAAAACAGAAGGAATCCCAAGTTCATTCAAAGGAAAATTATTCCAGTTATCTAGAATGACAAGCTCCTCTACATTTATATTTTTTTCAAAAGTATTTTTTCTCTCTTCAATATCTGTCCTTGAAGAGAATATTTATCTTTTCCACTATGTGGAGCCAGAATAAGAACTCTTATTTTCCTAAGCTCTCACAAACTCTTTTCAACAATGATGAATGTCTTGTTCAAATGTCAGGATTAAACTTTATATTGCTCATTGGATATTTGATAAGGATAAGTAGTGAGGATATCCCAAGATGATTCATCTCAGTGATTATCCTTTATTTTAGATGCATATCATTTCCCACTATCCAAGCATCAGAAAAAGCAATTGGAACATAGCAATTCTGTAACTAGGTAATAAGTAATGGCCAAATTTACAGGATGATTTCATTATTTATTATGAAATAACTTGGCTACCTTGCACAAGTGAAAGACCAAAATATTTGTAAACATATTAATCCATTAGTTCCAATTTGATGTCCATATTCAAGGACAAAAACTTCTATTATTTTTTGGCACAAATAAAAACTTTTTGTACTCTACAAGTCCAAATAATACTTTGATTTGGTTGGAGAAAGTTTCTAAAAGATGAATTATTTTTTTCCTGTCATTTTCAGAGGATTTTTTGTGGTAGAAGACATATCTACTAGTGGTCCTGATCAAATAATGGCTATTCCTCTTTTATGTCCTTTGGTTGATCATTGGCATAGTCTGGTAACTTAGGACATAAA
Source organism: Myrmecobius fasciatus (assembly GCA_023553655.1). Taxonomy (NCBI): domain Eukaryota; kingdom Metazoa; phylum Chordata; class Mammalia; order Dasyuromorphia; family Myrmecobiidae; genus Myrmecobius; species Myrmecobius fasciatus. The sequence goes on along the minus strand of JAJPUD010023925.1, from coordinate 11,218 downwards.
AGAGGTCTTATTTTATGGAATTCCTATCACAAAATATTAATGATGTCATATATGCACATTTAGTCAATATGTTTTGGTTCTGATTCCTTCTTTTATTTTACTTCTTTTACTTAATATTCAGTTCTAATATGAATGAAAATAGACTTAAGGTACAGGACATCAACTTTTACAATTTATATATGACTCAGGAGACACAGTTTCTACTATTTGAATAGGAGGAAAAAGAGGAGAAACTTTATAAAGAACAAGGAGGGAAGGAGAGGCTAATAGGCCATGAGAAGGCAAGTAAGATCAAGACACTTTTTTTTTCCACTTCTGCTCTTACCATTGTCATCATGACTTAATTTACCTAATTATTGTCATTGCAACTGTTTATCAAATCCTGGGCTGCTGACACCAGAAATGAATAGGGAAACTAAGGATACCCAGAAAATACCCTTAACAAAACCTGAAGAGAAGAACAAGAAACTTAAACAAGCACAATCCGTTTCTCCCTGGAGAGCAGCTGCCATGGAAATTACAGAGATACAGAGATGAGATCACACTATCAGACTTCATGGTCAAGAAAAGTTACTGGGTAGATTTTTAATTTGTCAAAAGTAATGTACAATTTCTCTTTCCCCAAGAATAGGTATTTATCCTAAAATATCTTATCTGCTTCTATACATTTTAAGCTATATTTCTATTGGTTAGTCTCTAAAAGTTTTCATATTTTTAAATATTGTGGTAGAATGTATTTATTATGATTATAACAGATAATAGTTTTTAAAAAATCTCTCTGTTTTGGCATGATTGGTTTAATAGTTGGATTCATGACAACAAACTAAAAAAAAAGGCCTTTTAAAATTCCAGCCTAAGTGCGTTCATTTCCTTTTCAAAATCATCCCAAGATGTCAGCATTATTTTTGGTTTTTATTTCATTTATATGTAAGCATCTCTTTGTGCTTGTGTTAAGTGAACATTTTCAATGTCTTCAGGTTCTTCAGGTTTCTGTTCTTCAGATTTAAATAGAATTCACTTTCTGTTATTATTTAATACAACCTGGGTTTAAGAATGAAGTTGTTACTTTAACACTTTTTCTTCATTGATCTGCAATATGTGGTAACATAATATGGAGCTGAGAGTATTGTTATTAAAATTAATGTTATCCCTCCCTCTTTTTTGCATTTTTATTACTACCCCTTTATTCATTCTTATTGAAGCCCTCTTTTTGCACAAGACTGAAATATTTGTGGTTTTATGATTGTTGATAATATTAAATAAGAATTTATAATTTAAAAACATAATTTTAAAAAATATCTGCCTACAACTGATAAGATTTTTTTCCAGTTGTGTTATGGTACAGTATTGGTGTAATATGTCATCAGTATGTTTCATGGTTAGTTTCCTTTTTGTTCAGCTTTTCAAGGTTCCTGCCTAGCTTCAAAGTGAGGAAACTCCCTCTACCAATGCAGATGTCAGCCTTTCTACAAAAGGATCCTCTGCAAATCACATGCCAGATATGAGATAAATTAAGATCATCTTGACTTTGAAGCAGGCTCTCCAAATACTATTCCATGCTGCTTCTCGTGCCTATAAAATAAAAGTTATTGGGCAGAAATAAAAAAAAAAGTACTGTCAGCTAGATTAGGATTGGCCTCTAAGATATGGGTAGTGGGAGCTGAGACGGAATGACCCAAAGACAGGAAAGTTAGGACACAAGTAGAAAGTTAATTAATTTCAGAGAGAGGAAAATGGCACTTGCAAATGGAAGCCCCTTCTCCTAAGAGAGAAGATACATGAAAGGAGTTAGATTCCAACATAATTATTCTTAGGTCTCAAGACAGTTCTCATGGTTGGTATTTCTTGGGACAATTCAGTCATTTATGGCTTCTCAAACAAACTAGGTAAAATCCTGGGGGTAATTTCAGATTAGATATGATATAAATATGAGTGTTTTAATAGAAAACAATCAACTCCAGTTTTCCCCTACTTTGTCCCAACCTATCTAATCCATCTTCTCAATCCAATCCCATTTTGGTTCATATTGGTCAGTAGTGAAGATGACCAGTCTTTCAAGTTATTTTGCAGAAATCTAGGAATATGGATCTAAGAAGGGAAGATAGAGAATGAATCTCTTTTCTTACTTTCTGACTCATTATGACCTGCTCCACAGTAGCATTCTGAGAAAACTCTAAATCAAAGCTCTGATTTGATTCTAGTCTAGAGTTTTTCTCTGAAAAATTAACAGATTCACTCTTTAAAAGTTATTCAAAGCACAAAGAAGTCAATATCAAGTATAAGATCTTTATTTCCTTCACCACAAATAAAGGCTTAAAATTCAAAAGATTCATTAACTCATTAACAAAGGTTTAAAAAAGGAAACAACTATAGAGCACCAGCCCTGAAATCAGGAGGACCTGAGTTCAAATTTGGTCTCAGACACTTAAACATTCCCTAGCTGTGTGATCCTGGGCAAGTCACTTAACCTCAATTGCCTCAGCAAAAAGAAAAAAAAAAGGAAACAATCACTTTCTGCTCACCCTAGGAGGTTGATACTTAAAATATTAAAACATGAAATATTTTGTGAGATTTCTAAACATTTCAATTTTCCCTCAGATTTATACTTTCCAAATACCTCACAAATCTACATACCTAGAAAGTCATGCTCTGTCTTAGGTTTTCTTAGCCATTTGAAAACTTGGTGTTATATTTACAAGTGATATTTAGAGTCAAAGATCTCTGAATTTGAATCCTATTTTAGGCATTCATTAGCAAGGAGATCCTGAGCAAATAATAGCCTCTCAGCTTCAGCTTCCTCACCAGTAAAATAGGGGACATTCTTCACAAGGTTATTTTTGATCAAAGGAGAAAAATAATAAAAAACCAGATTTTAATTATAGTAATCCTTACATAAAAATAAGGAAATTCTACTACCACACATCCTCATCATTGGTCCCCTCAGACTATGAATGTATATATACATATATACTTATTAATAATTTTTCATTTTTTGTGGTTACAAGTAAGATAGTTTGAAAGTTTTCCTATTCTCAAGTCCAGCTGACTTGAGAATAATATTCGCACCCACATTGTTTTTATCAAAATAAATAAATCAAAGGTAACAAAACTTCAGATTTAATGTCTCTTATCTTTTCTGATTGCAATCTTTTTCCTCTTGGCCCTCTGTCATTCATCTACTCCAGCAAGGAAGGTCACAAAAGAGACTACACTATCCAACACCATTGCTTTCATCTTTTCAAAAAGCTGGGAAGTGAGGGCTCTGAACTAATGGAAAGAATACTTTGACCCAGCTTTGCCACCTCCAGAAGAAGTCTCTGAAGTAGCTAAATTTAAAATAAATCAAAAAGAAAATGTTCTCTGACTTCATTGTCTTTTTTTCCTGAGTTTCTTGTCCCCACTTTCCCACTGGTTCAAGGAGGACTGCTCTCATTCAATTCAAAGCCCTCCAGTGAAAGCAGATTGGAAACAACGGTATTGTTACCAAGGTATTTCTGAGACTGATGCAGGGAAATCCTCCCTCTTTCTTCCTGGAGTTCCTCACGGAGAGAGCTTCTTCTCCATGGAGGGGAGTTTAGCTTATCTTTTTAGGATCTTTTTAGCTTCAGACTCCCCTACTGCAAACCAGCTTGCATGATGGAGGGGAGTGTGGTGGGATATGTAAGGCTTCCCTACAACTTACTTTGTGAATAGAACCAAGGACACTAGCACACAGAATCCAGTTACAGAGTCTTTTGGGTATTTCCACTCTCTTCTTCTTCACTCCCTTCTTAGATCCATATTCCTAGATTTCTGCAAAATAACTTGAAAGACTGGTCATCTTCACTACTGACCAATATGAACCAAAATGGGATTGGATTGAGAAGATGGATTAGATAGGTTGGGACAAAGTAGGGGAAAACTGGAGTTGATTGTTTTCTATTAAAACACTCATATTTATCCCATTCTATATCTTATTATTTATGTTATTTACTTATTATATATTTATTAACTATATCTTATTTATTTCATTCTATACCGAAAGTTGCATATTGGCTCCCTCCCCCCCTTTGGATGAGAAAATAAGAAGATTGGTAGAGGATTCCTTAACAACGAGAAATAACGGGATATTCCTACCAGTAAAATGAAGAGCTGACTATTCAAAGGAGAACAACTGAAGTCAAGTCTCAACTTTGACTCGAGCTAGATTTACAAACCCATATTCTACTACAGTTTTTCGAATTTATTGGTATGTTCACTGGAAGAGTGATCAACAAACAGTCCGTCCTCTTTGTGATCCTGTTGGGGAGAAAAAGAAGAGGGAAAATCCTAAACCTTGAAGAGCCTGGTTGAAGCAAACAAGATGGACTTTTTCTAGCCCATGGTGAAATACCTGCGAGTATTTTTTTTCTTCTTTTGCTTGTTGTTGTTGTTGTTTTTTAATTTTAGCTTTTCTAAATTTCATTTGAAGGAAGGGTTGATTTCAAGAAGAGAGGAGAAAAGGGAAAAGTGGGGGTAAATGAAGTGACTATACCTTGGAATTCCATCCAATCCTCTGTGGTTCTTCCTTCGTATCAGATAGTCTCCACTCCCCCCATACATCTTTTCCATGCAACCTAGCCATCGTCCAAGGAGCACTTCCAGTATTTAATCTATCTCTCCTTGGTTAGATGACCTTATTTTACTATACCAGCTTTATCTTTTATTTTTGAAACAGAGCAGGGTATCTGTGATGTGTCGAAATTGGAGGAATCCCTTCTAGTTTTTAAAGGGAAAAAAAAGAGAAAACTAAAATGCTTCTGCGCGCATGCACTTGCATTCATTACTCTTCTTTCCCCCCTCAATCCCAGTTTCCGCTCCTTTGTTCCTTTTGTTGAGGCTGATATTCTATTTCGGGTGTTGCCCTGGTCGAGCAACATTACTTTACCCAGCGGTAGTAGTAGTAATAATAATTTCTTTCCTAAGGGATTGAAAAGAAACGACAGTGGGAATACATGTTTATTTTACCCTCTCTGCCCTTCCACACCACTCTTGAGGGATTTAGAGACTAGAATTTGGCACTTTTAACTCTTCTAACATGAGGGTGGAGGGGAAGAAGGAGGGGCTCAAACTAAAAAAGGGCTAATGCAGTTGAGATTTGATTTTACTCCTCCCATTTCCACCACTTGGTCACTTGCTTCACCTCCTTTACTGCAGAGAAGACAGCGACTTCTGGGACTGGGCTGGGGCTCTTAATTGTAGCACAGCAGTCCGCAAAACCGCCTTCATGCTGCAGAGAGGAATACAACTCTTCTGGCTCAGCCCGCTAAAGCTGCAGCTGCTTGAATGCGCCACAGGGAGGAGGATGGCTCGGGCATCCACCCTAGCTGAGGAAACTAAAGGGAGCATTTTACAGCAAGCTTTCTTCTTTGCCAAGGGCTGGGGAAGCTCAGCTTTAGACACCTATTCGCTTTAAGAACGGGAAAAAGCAGCAGAGGCGCTGTGTGTAGGCTGAGTGGGAAAGTGGAGAACTGGTGCAGACAGATCGGAGTGGGCGAATATTTTTTTCTTTCTTTCCTTTCTTAGAGCTTGTGAATGGCTTCTCTCTAGACAGATCACTGGGGATCCGTCTGAGAATTTGAGGTTATGAACCCAACCTACTTATTTTGAAAAGGTCAGTTATATCAGAAAAAAAAAAAAAGAAAGTACAATTGGAGCAGATAAGAAAAATCTTTTGGAAGCATACAAAAGAAAAGAAATCTTAAGACAATAATCTTCCCTTTGCCTGACTTTCAGTTTTCCCAAAGTAGCTGTGTGTATGTACATATCTATAGATATTGTTGATTAGACTGATCCAAAACAAATACTTTAAATCAACGATTCGGACAAATGCGTGGATTATGGGGAAAATCAAATAATGATATCCAGATTCTTTTGGCGTCACAGACTCTAGCATCTTCTGTGGAGCTAAGTGTGTCTGAGCTGACAGCTTTATACCGAGGCTTGAAAGAATACAATACAGATTTATCTCAAGGCGAATCAAGGGTCTTTTGATCCAGTTTGTTTCCTACGATATTTATTTACATGGTTTATTTAGAAAGACGTACATTGTTTTTCACAAAATTTGCTGCCAAAAATTCAGCCATTTTAAACTGGAGGTCCTGAATTTTGCATTCAAAATTGCTTTTATAAACACTTATAAGAGTTCTCTTTCCCTTCTCCCGTCCCCCAAATGTCCCTGGTTCGAGAATTACGTGGCCTCCTACTAGTAGGAAACGTGACCGAAATGTTATGTATTCTAGACACTTGATTCTGCTGTGGTTCTGTATGTGCACGGAAGAGGATTGTGCAGGGGAGCAGCAGTACTTCCTCCCTCCCTCCTCTATGCAGTTCTGTGCTCCGTGAGCGCGCCTGTGTGTATGAGTGTATGTGAGAGTGTGTGTGCGCGCGCGCCCCTGTGTATGTGTATATGCATGTGAGTGAGTGTGTGCGTGCGTGCTTGTGTGTGAGTGTGCTTGTGCAGCCGCCCTTCTTGGCCTGCTCCCTAGATGTTGAACCGCTCCTTTCCTAGGGGCTATCTGTCCGGATTACCATCCAACCTAACCTGAAGGCTGCAAAAGAAGCAGCAGGCGGCTGCTGCAGCTGCGGGCGTCGGCGGCAGAGACAGCTGCAGTCCTTTCGCTTCCTTAGGATGTGGGTGTTGAGCTATGGCAAAGGACAGAGGATTGACCAGCAATACCCGAGGAAAACGCTGAAAACCACCTGGAACCACCTTGCTGTTATTGTACCTAAGGAGAGAAAGTATTATTACGATTCTCTTTCCCCCCTAGAGGCACCAGGTAATAAGAAAACCACTTTTTTGTTTCCAGTGTCTTATCTGCATTGCAGATTATTTTATTTATTAATGTTTTGAGATTTGTAAGGAATGGTTGGAATGTCCAAGGGAGACTGATTTATTATATACCAATACAATAATTGCTGTTACATGGAAAATTAATCTATACATGAACACAACCTATCTGCGAAAGCAAAGTGAAGATGGTTAAGCTCCACCCTAAATGCTGTTCTAGAGAACTAAGCATGTTGAACCTGCAAAAGATTAAAACAGGGTGCTTTAATTCAGAGTAAGCTAATTCGATCATAACGATATGGATGCCATGATCAGTTTGTTAACAAAAATACATACATGAGAACAGCATCAGTGAGATGTTTGATATCTGCCTTATTTCTGCCAATAACCCTTTAACACTTAGCTACCTCTGGTGCCAGGTGGGAAGTATGTGTGTCTTTGTGTGTGTGTGTGTGTGTGTGTGTGTGTGTGTGTTGAAGAGCTCGACAAGATCTCCTATTAGTTGAAAATTATTACTTAACATTTTGATTTGAAATTGAATTTTGATGCAACTTGTTTTTCATGGAAAAGTGCTGGAATTTAAAAACAGGATTTGTTTATGTGGTAAAGAGAATTTATGTACTGAAAGAAGGGATATATTTTTACATGAGGATTTGGTCTATTCCTTTACTCTCAAATAGTATTAGATTGGATTTGTTAATAGACAAAAACTATGTTTTTATTTTGATGACTCAATGTACCTAATCATTTTCATGGAGCATGTAGGTTTTGCTGACATGTTGTGTCTAGGACTGGCAGAGGTGGATTGATTATTTGTTAATTTACAAAAATCCCTTCTCTCTTTCCCCCCATATTTGTCCTCATGTCCCTCCATTCTCTTCTTTTTCCCCTTCCCCTACCCTCCCAGGCAGGCTCCACCTGAAAAGCTCACCAGTTTCTTTTGGGCAATAGGATTACCAAAATAAAGCACTTCAAAAGTAGCCTCATCAATGTTTTATTCTGTAGTAAAGATGATCATCTAAATAATTCAGCAGAGTAAAATTCATTTGTCTCTATTTCCAAGCTGGCTGATTAACTAAAGCAAAAGATCTGGCCAGGCCTGTTCAAACCTCTTTGCTGTGGATAGAGTTGTGGCTTGAACTGCTCCTCTAATTTTCCTTTTGTTAAAGCCTCTGCTCAAGCATAGTGATGGCAACCTATATTCACCCTGCTTGTTGTGTTTTTTTTTTTTTTTTTTTTTTTAGATAATCCATATGATGGCATTTACAGACTATGGAATGGTTGTTGCTTTTAGTGCTGCTGTGGGTCCTATTTCTACTGGGCTGATGCTGTAGCTCTCATAGATTGGTGGTGCTATAGTGCTATTTATGCAGTTTTCCATGGGGATAGGATTTTGTTGCTACCTTAGTGGTTCTGACAACTTCCTAAGGCTGGAGAAATTGGCAGGTCCACTGGCAAACTGCATGGCTAACATGGCAAATTCCAAGAAGAGAAGGAAGGGTACTGCCTCTTTCTTGAAGCTTTGGCTTTATTATTCTCTAAGTATTCAGGCTACACAGTTTCTGTTTCTGACCCTCCAACTTCCTCCTCTCTTCTTTTAAACATAAATATTTAAGAATTTGGAGCAAAAAACAGTTACATTTCTTCCTGACTAGAATTTTTAAGACTCAAAATATGAAGTAGAGACGATGTTGCTAGATTTCTACTACTTCTTTCTTGTTTTCTTTTGGAGTTTCTCTGGTTACTTATATTTTTATATTTCTGATCAGCTGGAATAAATACATTGTCTTTCCTTCCTATACTCTAATAAACAGAAATGGTGACAAGTCTTAAAATAAGGTTTGATTTGAATTTCTTCTCTAGTGCCTTAAAAGGCCAACTGGTAAAAGGAACCTGAAGTGATTTTCTTCAAAAGAAAAGGAGGATTTTCTGGTTCCCTCTCTGGAGGGAAAGGTGGAAAGAAAAGTGGGGCAGCACCAAGAAATTTCATGGGATTTTTGAGTTAGAATAAGCCTTAGAGGTCATCTGGTCTAATCTTCTTATTTTACAGAAGAGAAAAGTATGGCTCAGAGTTCCCAAGGTCATTAGTAGAAAAGCTGTAATTTTACTGCAATTAAAACAAAACAAAACAAAACAAACACCAACTACTTTTACTGCGTCTCTGACTCCATGAGCAATGTTATTTCTTCCATATTATGCTTCTTAACATAGCAAATTAGAATATATCTATAACCTCCAAATTTGTCACCACAGATAATAGAAACAGAACAGATTTTATATCCTAAACTGACCAGTCCATCTGGAAAGCAGAGTGAAGAAAAATATATATGCTCAGTCTTTGCCAAAGTTTCTTTGTAGTATGTCTAAAGAAAAAGGAGTTCTTATTTATATGCAAACTTGGAATATGGTTTTATGTTGCACCTTCCATTTACTTCTAAACATTTTTAACATACTTACATTCTTCAAATTATTTTTTTTTCATTGTAATTTCCATCTGACCATTCTGATCTTGTCCAGAGACTGAAGACATTATAGGTTGGCATGCCCAGAAAACCTAATCAGGATAACAGATTAGCCTGTTGTGAGTGGATAGATGTAATTGAATGTCATTTATTGACGCACATTGAAATCTGGCGTCATGAGGGTTAACATTTTTTCCGGTATGGTAGATGATAAAAACATACACACATATAACTATAACTACACATGTGGTGTATATACATCCATATGTGCATTTATGTGTGTATATTTTTTCTTTTATTGCTCCTTTTGATACCATGGTGTCATGAATCTCAATTGAATCTTCCATAGTTTATAGTGATGAGAAGAATATTTATAGGAGGATGTATACATATTTACATTTACATATATATTCATTTGCACACACATACAAATCATTTTACCTACATTCTGGCTACCATTTCAGTCTTTCTCACTCTAACTTGAACTTAACTCCTATCAACAACTTGGGCTGTGATATCTTTCAACTTATCTTGTCCAAATCCAAGAATTCATTAAACTTTCCTGCTATCTCTACATCATGCCACAGAATGAATGTATTATTATACCCTTTTCTTTTCAAAGAAAGTATGTACAATGTAAACTCACTGAGGGCAAGGACTGTCATGCTTACTTGTGTAGCACGTTTTGGAATTGCTATTCCAATTATAATTCTAATTGATAGGAGAGATCCCAAGATCCCCCTTCAGCATTCTAGAGGACAATGAAAAACTGTTTTTGTTTGCTTTGTTTTTTGCCTCCTAATATTGAAATTTATGATTTCATTATTATGCTTCTTCTCGTGATTATTAGTCAATAGTAGTTACCTCTACTTAATTTGCTTTTAGCAAGGGATATTTTACTAAGGTACTATAGTAAGAATAGTTATAATATATATTTTCCCCAAAGTCTGATGCACTCTCTCACAAGTATAAAAAGTATCCAGAGGAAAATCCAAAATTATGAATCCAGTAAATTTGCCAGGATGCCTTTCTTTCCCTTTGTGAGATACTCATGAATATCCCCTGGGCAAAGTTATTACTTTCTTACAGGCTTCTTAAAACTGCCTTTCATCCATGTGTTTAGTTTACATTCAGCAACTGCTGATATTTCAGAGACAACTCCACTGAACAGTCTAAATCTCTAAACTTCCAAAGTTAACAAGCATTCATATGGTCAAGCAGTATGTAAAGAGAAAATTGAAACTCTTCCTTTTTCCTTCAACGCAGTTTCCTCTGCTTTGTTGGGATGGCTTTTTCTTTTCCACTGCCAGAATCTGAATCCCTCTATGGAATTATTTCATTATTTTATTCAAAACCCACAGTGTATGAACAAGTTTTCCTATCATGCTTCCTGATGAATGGAGATGTCTAGGTCTTGTTCACAATTAGTACATATTTTTTATTGATTCTTTTGATGGTATCACCCGATAAAGGTATCAGCAATAGAATATTTTGTTACTTTAAGTGGTGGAGTGATTGACTGATTTAAGTGACTCCCATCTTTATTCTTATATTTGCCTCTCCAGTCCTTAGCACATAGTAAGGACTTAGCAAGTTATCTACATTCACATGTACATTTCTATATAAATACATATATTCATGTATATGTCCAAATTCTGAAAAATGGTTTCTCTTTTCTCTGGTAAAATCAGTGTTGACATCCTGCTGCTTAAAGGACTTTTGATTTGATAGTTATGCTCAGTTTCCTAGTTGTCCAAGGCAATTTTTTTTTGTTAAAGCTTTTTATTTGTATAACATATGTATGGGTAGTTCCCCAACATTGATCTTTACAAAGCTTTCCATTACAAATTTTACCCCCAGTCCCCTCCCCTCCCCTAGATGGCAGGAAGTCCACTACATGCTAATAATGTTGAAATGCTTGAGAAGTTATGCAAGAAAAATCCTATCT
>JAJPUD010023924.1:0-19381 GCA_023553655.1 Myrmecobius fasciatus | reverse complement strand
AAGGTGTGAGGTCTGTTTAGGGCAAAGGTGGGACAGCTGCTTTAATTTGCCCTGGGGCAGTTCTGCTGATTGAGTTATTTCAGGAACTGTGCAGTTCTGCTGATTGAATTACGTTAGGGGCTGGGCAGCTCCGCTGATTGAATTATTTCTGGTGCTTATCAGTCCTGTTGTTTGATTGATTGCTTTAAGGTGCTGTGTAATGGCAGCTAGGTCCGATGCTCATCAGGGGTTCAGTGGTTCACAATCTATCCCCCTCAAAAGGCAGACCCTCCAAACCACCTGCCCACAATCAGGACAAATTGTTCCAAGAGGCTCGCAGAAGACTCCCAGGTGTGTGAAGAGCACAATGCTCCCACTCCTGTTCTGACTCCTGTTCCAGCTCCCTGCTCCAGCTCCCTGCCCCTGTCTCCCTGCGCTGCAGTCTGGGTTCAATAGGCCACCCCCTGCCCCATTAAAACAGACCTGTTTTGAGGTTCTTCCAGAGTATCTTCTTCTAGAATCGTGTTGTTCTCCAGATATTGTGGATTTTTTTGCTTCAGAATCAGTCTAGAGGCTTCATATGTTGTTGGTTTGAGGGGAGGTTAGAGGAGGTTACAGAGACTCCTGTCTGATCTCCACCACCATGGCTCCACCCCCGGAAGGAACTCATTGCCATATCTTCTTGATCCAGGAGCTTTGGAATTTTGTTTGTAATGCTCCTGGTAGTTTTCATTTTAATACCTCTCTCAGAAGATGATTGGTGGATACTTTCAATTTCTATTTTACCCTCTGGTTGTAAAATATCAGGACAATTTTCTTTGATAATTTCTTGAACGATGATGTCTAGCTTCTTCTTCTTCTTCTTCTTCTTCTTCTTCTTTTTTTTTTGGATCATGGCTTTCAGATAGTCTAATATTTTTATTTCCTGAGGCAATTGGCGTTAAGTGACTTGCTTAGGGTTTCTGACCTAGGAAGTATTAAGTGTCTGAGGCCATATTTGAACTCAAATCCTCTTGACTTCAGGGCTTGTGCTCTATCCACTGTGCCATCTAGCTGTCCCTACTCTAATAATTTTGATAAAGTGATACTTCTAGAGACTTGTCAGTTTTCAATTCTTCTGATGTGGTAGGACCTAAGTAGAGGTGCTTATTACTCTCCTGGCTTGTGCTGTGGTCTGTGAGGGACCCAAGTACTCTTTTCTGTTCTGAAACTGTGAAGCAGATCTCTATTCCACAATGACCATAAGATCTAGTTTGCTAGTGTTCATCCCTTGCCCTGGGACTAACACCCAGGACTGTGACCTGATTCCACGTGCAAGTAAAGCATAGCCCTGCTTCAGTGCTAATAAAGAGGCTCTCTCTATAAATCTCTTTCTGACCAGTTGTTCAAACCCCTTACTAGCTTGTGCTGGACTGTGTTTCACTGTCAAGAAATAGTAATAGTAATAGATCTTTCATACTGATATTCTAAATTGTCTTTGGTGTCTGTGGTTTTAGAAATCTGGAACACCCCATTGCTACCACTTATTCAATCATGTCTCTACATGATTGCTCTTGGTTTTCTGGGGCCTGGTATGCACTGGCACAGTCTGGTTTATATTGAATGCCATTCTCACCTTGGTGGAACAGAACTTTTCTGCCTTCCTTCAAAGCTACCTTGGGCTGCAAAATAATTTTCCTTTTTATTTTTAACTTTCTTTTTATAGGGTTATGTTTCTCTACAATTTGTTTAGAGTTAATATTAAAAAGTATTTGTCAGGGTTTTGGGGAAAATCCAGGCAATTTCCTGCTTTTACTTTGACAATTTTGTTCCACTCCATAGCCATATTCAATCATGGATATTATGACCCAAAACCTGAATGATAAGATTACATTGTGAATTTTGAATGTGAATTGCAGCTTTTTTTTTTCTTAGAATTGTGGCATCTTCTTGCTTTCCTGCTGTATTCTACCTCAAGTTCAATATTCTAGTACCACTCCTAGAGCCTTGTACTTTCTGAATTTTGTGCTCCCTATATCTAGATAGAACAGAACCACTATGCTGCACTGTGTTCAGCTTCCTATCATGTCAACAAGCACTTATCTTTTTCTTCCCTTCCCCACCTGCTTTCTATCCCTTGCTCTAAGAATCAGTAATAAAATCAATACAATTATTTTTAGAAAAGGTATGACAATCAAATGCTTTATCACTCTACATACAAACTCGATGACTTCCCACATTAAAATATATATTCATGTATCCCCAACACACACACATAGATATATGCATGCATATGTATATGTCTGTGTGCATATATATATATGGCTATGAGTATATATCTATAGCTATGCATAGATATACATATAGGTACTGATATAGATTAATATATCTGTTCTCTGTCTCTCCCTTTTCTTGTCTTTCCCTGTTGAAAAATAAGTTCCTTGGGAACGAAGTCTTTTTTTTTCTTTTTTGTTACTTACATTTACAGTGATTAGCAATTTCTTAGATTTTGTTCTCTATCAATTTCCTAGTACTATCTTCTTATTTGTTATGGCTACATTTTATGGCATTTTGATTGAGGATTGATTTACCTAAACAATTTTGCCCCTTTATCATCATTTAAAATTTCAAAGTCCCTTTCAATTAAAGGGCATAGAACAATACATAGAACAATACAAAACTCATGGCAAATATAGTGGGCATTGTCTACTCTAATATACTGAACTTAAATTGAATGTTTTTTCTTTTAACAAATGATGGACTACAAAAATGGAATATGATAAGTACTGTTACATACATTTACCATATCAGGTAATTTTCTTAACTTTTCAAGATACTAATGCTTTCTGGAGATGTAGAATAATTTCTTATTCATGGATAAAAATGAATGAGTTTAAAATATACCAATGCAATTATTTTTTAAGAAATATATGGGAGTATCATCAAATAAAGTAGATTAGACTACTTTAAACATTATTGTTTATACATTTGAGAGAGATTAGTAGTGAATTTGTTAATTTGATTTATATTTTGATTTTTTTTTTATTTTGATTTGGTTTATCATTTTTCTATTATAATAATTTGTTCAAATCAGCATTCCTAGACTATCATCATCATTATTATTTAATAAATAAAAATTTGCATGAATTATACAACTATATGTGAATTGCATATGTTGGGTTTCCTATAAAGGTGGACTCATAATTCCACTAAGTTCCTAAAATTGCTATAATATTTATCTTTTTGATAGCACATTAAGGTTTACAAAGCATTGTATGAATATTTCATGTTTATCCTCACAATAGCCCTAGAAGCAGATAATATTTCTATCCCCATTTTACAGATAAGAATACTGTGGCTGAGATTCAGTGCCTTTTTCAAGGGACTTATAAGCATCTGAGACCAGATTTGAATTAAGATCTTTTTGACTTCAGTTTCACTATATATCTATTGCACCATCTAAAATGATGTAACGGAGTAGAAAAATCATGAAACCCATACTCTGGTACTAGCTTTACCACAATTTGCTGTTATCTTGGATAAGTCATTTATTTTCTCTGGTGCTCAGTTGTCTTCTTCATAAAAAGACAATGTTGGAATAGATAATCTCTAAAGTCTTCTCCAGTTTTAATATTCTATAATTTGAAGGATCAAGGTCTGACAAGATAACAAATGTTTATTCTTCACCTAGAACTTTAAACAGGACCCTGATGAATTCGCTAATGGTTGTTACCTATCTAGAGACATAAGCCAAATTAGGTCTTTAGCCATAATATGTGTCTATTTAAGTTCCTTAATTATTTTATATCAGTATCACTTCATTCCCTCTAATTTACCATTCAGGTTAAAAAAACAGCTTAAATTTATGTGCTGAATATTAAATCAATAGTTTCTTACTCATGGTATTATTTCTAATCTTGACTTAAAACTTTGCAATGACTTTAATACCTGAACTCAACATGTATATGTCCTTATCTCCTCCTTTAAGTATTCCTATTTATGGCATATAATTCTTATATAGGTTTCTTTACCATCAGAATTATCCTTCTCTGGACTCTCAATTAACAATAGTTTTCCTTTAAAGGTCATTCCAGTATTGTATGCAAAACTTTATAAACAATTTGTTAGACAGAATTGTCTATGTTTTATATGAAGGGACATTATTTTAGATGACTTGAATTTATAAACAGTTCTGCAAAAGGTCTAGAAGAGCTTTTGCATGAAATGCTGCTTTTGTAGAAAGATGCAGGTCAGCACAAGTAACACTAGACCTTATATATGACAAATCCAAGTATGTAATTGGATCTCTAGTAACTAAAAGAGGGTGAAAAATTTGGCTGGGCTTTTCACATAAGCTAAAGATCTAGTTCTTAGAAAAATGAATGTGTACCCACACACTATAGATACATATACATATACATATAACATGGATTTATATGTACACACACACGTATACACACAGACACATTATTTTGTGGATATTTTTGTATAATGAGACTCCAGGAACAATCAGGACACATGAAAATCTATGTAGAAAAGACACGGTCCTACTGGAAATATCTCATTTTCAAAATTGTTGTGCATATGCTAAATTAATTATCAAATACAAACTATTGTTTCTGACAGTTTAATTGGATGTATACGACGGTTACAATGCAACACAGAGCATAAATTTATATATAACATTTTTCAAAGAAGGATAATAAAAATGTATTGTAGCATCATCTCTTAAAGCAAAGAGTAGATGAGCTTAAAAAGTCTAAAGAAAGCTCAACAAGATAACCAACTAAATAAAGTCACATAAAGGGTATTCAAAGATAAAAATGGAAAGAAGTCTGCAAATAGGAGAAAAAATGGAAAATATTTGGAAAAGTCATTACAATAAAATATTTTATTCATCAAGGATACCATCATGCATTGACATCATAAAATCACAGTCTTCGGCATGAAAGAAAAAATAGGAGAAAAAAATATGAGATCAAATAACTGGGTTCTTTGTAGAGGTAACACAATTGTGAAAGCATCAAAGGACCTATTTATAGGTTTACTAAAGGAATAGAAGATACTAAAGATATTAAAAGTTAGTTAGGTGGTGGTGGTGGTAGACAGAATGATGAGCCTGGAGTCAAGTAGACTCATCTCCATGAATTCAAATATGGCCTCAGAAACTTACTAGCTATATGACCCTTGATAAATGAGCTGGGGAAAAATGGCAAACCATTCCACTATCTTTGCCAAGAAAACATCAAATAGAGTCACAAAGAATCAGAAATGACTGAACAAAAAACAACAGTGAAGAAAAAACAATGCCATTAAAAAATCTCTGACCTTTTTGACATAAAAAATAATGACTGCTCAATGATCAATTTGATCATTCACAAAGATCAGGACAGGGATAGAAATAAAGGTAAATGCTTAACAATGACATTCACCACAGCATTAGGAAAATCAATTTAGAGTCAAAGTGGAGGAGGAATTATTTGTAAATGGTGAGGTTGTCCTGTTTATACATGACAATATGCTGAATACATCAAGTCTGGGGCATTTGGGAACTTCTGCAGGACATCTTAATCACTTAAAGGAGTATGGTTTTTCCATTCACACAATAAAGATCAGGTGCATGAAAATTACCTATTGCCAAAATTTCATCCTGAATTTTAATGTAAGTATATTTTTGGTAGATAATAGAGATAGCCAGACAAAAGTTGAAAAATGTCAAGTGAGGAATGGCAATTGGACAGCAAGAGTGTTCAATTTGTACTTTTGTGATCCAGTAGAACAGGCCTTCAGCACACTGGGTTGACCTCCTGTAGTGAAATTTCAAGAGAATATGAAGAAAATTGCACTTTATGTACAGGCATAGTTTGGTTGTGATCCATATCATGAGAGGTAGCTCCCAAATTGATGTGAATACTTTTATGTTGGGTATTGATGGCATATGGCTTCCTCTTTACACAGTACTCAAAGTACATCTTTCTATTTCCTTTTGGAACACATACAATTTTGATTCCTCCAAATCTGTGACTTACAGATATCACAAGGAGAATATTCAATGTTTACAAAAAGGGACTTTTGTGACAAAGACAAACTTGGAATCTCAGAAAGAGACAGTCAGACTCATGATTACAAGGCCTTATATTTCAACCTATACCTGAATAGAAATTTCCTCTCTGATATTTCTAACCAAAGCTAATTCAGCTTGAAAACCTCTGCTGAGGGGACAACCATCAACTCCAAAGAGGCACTCTGTTTTAATTTTTGACAACTTGGATGCTTGAAAGTGTTGACTTACACCCATCCCAATTCTATCTTTCTAAAATTTCTTACATTGCTCAGAGCTTTATACCTTGGGGATAGAGTCAAGTGTAATACATCTTGAATGACAGCCCTCTCCTCCACTCCGAAATGCAGCCAAACTGCCTTTGTTTTTCACAAATACAACACTCTTCCAGTTTCCCTACCTTCATTGTTGTTTTATTTCCTTGTCTTTCCCCCATAACTCTGATATTTCTGGAAAGCTTTCCTTACTCCTTTTAATCCCTTAGACTGCTCTTCCTTCAAGATACAGCTCAGAACCACATTCTACACAAAGCCTTTCCTAATTTCTTCAACTGCAAAAACCCTCCCTCTCAAGCTACTCTGTATTTAACTATTTTAATTTATTCATATTTGCTTTTTTATATTTATTATATGTTTGCCTTTATACAATAATATTTTGACATTAAAATGAATAAGTTTCTCTTGAAGTGTGATTGTTCCTATTTTGTGTATTTGTGTAATAGAATGTCTGGTTCCGTATTCATTCTTAATAAGCCCAAATTAATTGATTAATATGTGGAAAAGTTTCTGCCTTTATTAAAAATTAAAAAACAAAAACAAAAACAAAAAAGCAAGCATTTGATAGACTGTTCAATGAAATGAATATGATTCCAGGGAATGCTGACCATGTCCTGAAAGGACATGGCATATATATGATTTTGTTTTTCTTGATTATGCATATTTTTATAAGAACTTTTTCTTTTTTAATTTGAGGGTGGGATAATTGGCAGGAAGGTGGAGTATCAAGAGTATTGCCAAGAAAAAAAAGAAAAAAGCATTACTAAGGAATTTTTAGAAATTCACAGGAGAGGAAGAAGTTTAGAAAGCAAGACAAACAAGTGGGATAGTATGGAAATCAAACTATTGAATTTGTTATGTACTTTATAAAACAAGTACATAATAAATATTAGTGATGACACATTTAATCCTGTTTTGCTGTTTTATTTTATATATACCTACAAATGTTTTTTTAAAAGCAAAATCAGCAAAATAAAACAAAAAAAATCCTAGTCTTTTGATTTCAGCTGAGCCTGAGTTCCTGTCATTACATGATAAAATATTTGAATTTTCATTAATATTCTAGGATCTCATAATTCTTGAAAGAATTTCAGACACATATTTTTATCCTATTACTTGTGTTCCTAATATAGGCTTTTACTCAAGCTGATCAATTATTATTATTATTTTTGAAATTAGAAATCATTCTATGATTTTACACATTTGTGAAGGCTCTTATATGTTAGAGAGAATGTGTGTATTTGCTAATATACAAGATTCAAACATCAAACAAAGCAAGTCTCCAAGCATTTTTAAAGTTCCTTTTATGTACCAGATATTACTCTAAATGCTGGAGATTCAGAGGCGAAAGACAGTACTTACTTTCAAGGAGCTCATATTTTAATGAGAGAGACATTATTTAGACAACTACATACAAACTATATATATATATGTATATATGCATATATACATATATATATATATACACATACAGGATAAAATGGAAACACTGTTATAGGAAAGAAAGAAGCTGGGACTTCTGCAATTAAAAGGAAGTCTGGAGATAAATAAAAGAAGGTAGAAAATTCAGACAGGGGATATAGCTAGTGAAAATACTCAGAGGCTGTGCTAATACAAACAAGTCACTTTTTCAAAATTATTTCTAATTTTGGTTTTTATTTTAATTGATTTTGTACTTTTCCTTTATAATTCCTTGATCTTGGAGTCCAAAGTAAAGGGATAAGATTTTTTTCTGTTACACTTGAAATAGATACTATGAGACAGAAATCTGTTAAATAGACTTGGGAAGAAAACAGTGACTTTTTTTTCCTCAACTTTAGGGACAAATTTATTCTCTGTTTTTACTCACACATTTTTATAATAGAATAATAGAAAACTAGTACAGGAAACAAAACTAAATATATCCTACCTTTCTAACAGATAACCAAATGAAGGAGAACTCATTCGTAGGAACAAAATCTATTGTAGGGCCTTATTTTAAGAAACAAATGTTCTTAAGAGCAATTAGATTTCCATTGTCTTCAATAGTTGCCCACTGAAACCGTCCACAACCTTTCACAATCTTTATTCGAGTGCTCAATTTTTAGATCTTAAAATAGGTTTTGACTAAACCAGCTGTTCAAGAACTAGGATGTGGGGCAGGGAGGTGGGGAGGAACATCTGGGGGAGGAAAAGCAAGCTTGGGAAAGCACAATCCCTGCCTTAGATTTTTGCATAGTTGCTATACTAATCAATATCAGGGTAATTAAAATCATCCATGATTAATGGGCTGGCGTTTTTTAGGGGCTTTGTTGTCTGGAAAAGGATTTCATGATCTACTTTGTCTAACTGCCCAGCAGGAGCAAATCCCAAATCACTATAGTACCTTTTGTCTTAAATTTCTATCCTGACTCTTTCTATAGGCTCCACTGTGATGAATGCTTTAGGCATCTTTTAAAATTTCTTTTTTATACTTAATCAAGAAAGTTCTTTCCTCTCAAAGTTAATGACTAGAGTGCTGGCATAACTAATGCTACCTCCTTTGCATGTCCATTCATTTAGATTGTCTTTGCTCTGTAAATAGTCTCCAGGGGTTTTGTACTATCAGATATATGCTTTCTCTTGTACATATGTGCATTATTTCTCTTTGGAAACTAGAAGACTCAGTATCATTACTCTTTAGATGTTTAGACAACATTGCATTGGAGAGAAAGAATAATTGTAGTATAGAGTTTGTCAATAACCAGGGAATAACTTTTCAAGCTTTACTTCTCAAAAAAAATCTCTTAATGGGAGAGCATGAAAATGTATTAATGTCTATTAATTAGAGGTAGTCAAAAATCTGACCATTTTTAAATACCAGATGGTTTTATTTTTTATTAAACACCAAAAATCCTAAATACTTCCTTCCTCCAGACACACCTATATAAGAGGCTTCTGAGGCAATGGGGCAAGTGGAGGAAAACAAAAACAATAATAAGAGGAAAAACTGTAGAAGAATATATTGATGGAATTGATATGATTTTCCTGGAGAAGATAGTTTGAATATACAAGCTATCTTCAAGAATAGATTTGGTTGTATTATAGAAGGACAAAGGTTTTTTCTCTTTGATCCCACCTGTCTGAACAGTTATGAAGGGAAAAGTAGGAGATCTAGGTAGATATAGGCTTGATAAAAGGAAAAACAAAAACAGAAACAAAAATTAAAAAGTACCAACACCCCCAAACAAAAACAAAAACAAAACAAAAACCTCTTCAAAATAATTAGACCTATGCAGAAGCTGAATGGGCTTCCTTGAGAAGGAATGAATTTCCTTACCAGGGTCTATAAGTAAAAGCTGAATGATAACTCTCCAAGTATACTGCTTGGGAGATTCTCATTCAATAAGCTGTGAGTGTAGTCCTAAAAGCCTTAGAGAACTTATTCACTTCTGTTCTGAAATGAAAATTAGGTAGCTTGGGGGAATTCTAAAACTCACTGAAGGTTGTTCATTTACATTCCAAATAAAACAATAACACAATGTACTTCAAAGCTGTTTAGTTTAAATACTTATGATAAGCCTAGTTTAGACTGGTTAGTTTAGATGGTTAGTTTAGACTAAATAATGCAAATTTCAAAGCAATTTCCAGACCACATTTACTGTTCTTTTTCCAAATTATATCTTTTAAAATTTTAAAACATTATTCATTTAAAAGTTTGAGTTGCAAATTCTATCTCTCCATCTCTCCCTTCTGTACTTGCTGAAATGGTAAGAAATCAGATATAGATAATATATGTGTAATTGTATAAAACATTTTCATATTAATCATTTTGCACAAGAACACTCAAAAGAAAAAAAAAATAAAAGTAAATCTACCATATTTTAGTCTATATTAAATCAATACCAGTTCTTTTATTAGAGGCAGATAGTATGTTACATTATTAGTTCTTTAGGATTATCTTAGATCATTATATTGCTGAGAATAGCTAAGTCATTCATAGATCTACATCAAACAAAATTACTATTACTGTGCACAATGTTCTGATTCTGCTCAGTTTGCTATGTATCAATTCATGTAAGTCTTTCATGGTTTTTCTGAAATCATCCTGCTGGTCATTTCTTATAACACAATAATATTCCATTACAATCACATACCACCACTTGTTTAGCTATTTCCTAATTATTGGTTATCCTTTTGATTTCCAGTTCTTAGCCACAACATAAAGAGCTGCTGTAAATATTTTCATACATATGGGTCCTTTTTCATTTTGTATGTCTTTGGGATATAGACAGTATTGGTATTGCTATCAAAAGGTATGTACAGCTTTTAAAAATTTTTGTATTTATTAGTACTTTTTCCCTTAATTACATGTAAAGGTAATTTTCAATATTCATTCTTGTAAGATCTTTGTGTTCCAAATTTTCCCCCTCCTTCTTTATCTTTACTCTTCCCAAGATGGTAAGCAATCTGATATAGATTATACATGCACAATCCTTCCAAACTTATTTTCATATTAGTCATGTTGTAAAAGAAAAAAATCAAAACAAAAGATAATAACCACAAGAAAAAAAACCCAAAAAGTGAAAATAATATTCTTTAATTCACACTAAGTTTCTTATTTGAATACAGATGGCTTTTGAAATCCCAAGTATAATGGAATTGTCTTGAATTACTGTAGAAATGCTGAGAAGAGATCAATCTGTCATAGTTGATCATCACACAATGTTACTGTTACTGTGTACAATGTTTTCCGCATTCTGCTCAATTCACCCAGCATCAGTAAGTCTCTCCTCTGAAATGAACTGATATTCCATTATATTTATAGACCACATCTTATTCAGTCATTCCCCAATTGATGTGCATCCACTCAATTTCCAATTCATTGTCACCACAAAAAGAGCTGCTATAAACAATTTTGCACTTGTAAGTTCTTTCTCATCTTTTATGATCTCTTTGAGATACAGACCCAGTAGTGTCACTATTGGATCAAAAGATATGCAGTTTTATAACACTTTAGGCATTCTTTCAAATTGTTCACCTACAATGGTTGGATCACTTCACAACTCCATTAACAATGCATTAATGTCACAGTTTCCTCACAGTCCTTCCAGGATCCAACATTTTCATTTTTTTTGGTCATATTAATCATTCTAATAGAAGTGTGGTGTTACATCAGAATTTTATTTTCATTTTTCTGATCATTTTTTCATAAGATTGTAGATAGTTTTGTTTTCTTTGTCTGAAAAAAATTTGTTTATATGCTTTAACTGTCAATTGAGGAAGAAACTGTAGTTTTATGTATTTGGCTCAATTATTTGTATATTTTAGAAATGAACCCTTGTTGCCAAATTTCACCTCTCTGCCCCCAGGTTTCTATTTTCTTATAATCTTGGGGGCATTGATTGTGTTTGGACAAAACTTTTCCAATTATATACAAAGGAGGGAAAGGGACCCACATGTGCAAAAATGTTTGTGACAGCCCTTTTGGTAGTGGCTAGAAATTGGAAACTGAATGGATGCCCATTAATTGGAGAATGACTGAATAAATTATGGTATATGAATGTCATGGAATATTATTGTTCTGTAAGAAACGACCAGCAGGATGATTTCAGAGAGGCCTGGAGAGACTGGCATGAACTGATGCTAAGTGAAATCAGTAGAACCAGGAGATCATGGTACACAGCAACATGAAATGTTTCAAATCTGTTTCAATTGTTCAGTGATGAAGAAAGTCATATACACCCAGAGAGAGGGATCTAAACATGGACCATAACATAACATTTTCATGCTTTCTGTTGATGCTTGCTTGCATTATGTTTCCCTTCTCAGATTTTTTTCTTGTAGATCCGATTTTTTCTTGCACAGCAAGATAACTGTAAAAATATATATACACATATTCAATTTATTAAGTATTTTTACATAATTAACATGCATTAGACTTCCTGCCATCTAGGAGAGGTGGTGGGGGTTAGGGGGGAAAATTTGTAACAGAAAGCTTTGCAAGGGTCAACGTCGAAAAATTACCCATGCATATGTTTTGCAAATAAAAAACTTTAATAAAAAATGGAAAAAAGAAAGTTAATGATTTGCATGGATTTATCTTATATACTGCAACTTTGTCAAAGTTGTTAATGATTTCTAGTAAGTTTTAGTTGATTCTCTAGGATTTTCTAAGTATAATATCATATAATCTGCAAATATTAATCATTTTGTTTTCTCATTACCTAATCTAATTCCTTTAATTTCCTTTTCTTCTTTTATTGATGTAGATAACATTTCTGGTACAATTTTAAATTATAGAGGTAATAATGATTGTCCTTGCTTCATGCCTGGTTATATTTAGATTTCTTCTATTTTATCCCCATTACAAATAATGCTTGATGATAACAAGATAAATGTTACTTATCATTTCAATGTAAGCTCCATTTAATTCTAATAATTCTAATTAGAATTAATTCTAATGTTAATAAGGATAGATGCATTTTGTCAAATACTTTTCTACATCTATTAAGGTAATCATATGATTTCTTGGTTTTGTTATTGATATGGACAATCATGCTGATAATTTTCCTAAAAATGAATCAGTCTTGTATTCTTCATAGAAATCCCACATGCTCATAGTGTGTATTAAAATTGTTTTAAAAGATTCTCTCTCAAGGGCTCATAACTTTGGGTTAGTGAACTTCTCTTCCCCTCATAACTGCCTTTTAGCATAATTATTTCTTATTGTAATCCTTTATACATTTTTTTAAACATAAACTTTTTAGGAAGAAAATACATTCATAAGCTTCACCATACAACCAAAGGCACTTGTTGCATACACATACACAAATATTTAAAAACAAATGCTTTAAAAACAAAACAAACAAACAAACAAACAAAAAAACAGAAACAAAACAGAACCTTATGGGAACAACAAGAGCATAGATTCATAATAGTTGTCTTTTAGAACAATTATTTCTTATTGTAACCATTTATACTTTATTTTTTGAACTTATAAACATTCTGGGAAGATAATTCATTCACAAGCTTCACCAAATGTGACCTGTTGCATACACATAAACATTTAAGAATAGCTGTCTAAGGAAAACAAACAGAAAGAAAAATAATAATCATATTATAAGCTTGTCAGTGGAAGGAAAGTCATCTCATCTAATACTTTTATTTTATCAATAAGGGAAGTGTAGATGCAGAGATCATAAAAAATTTGCCCAAAATCATGCAGGATGTAAATAACAGAATCAGAATTCAAACTAAGTATTTATCAATCTAAATATGACATTTTCCCATTCTTCCATCTTGTTTACCAAAGTATTAAAGATAATATACAAATATATCCTCCTTTTCCTCACTGAACATAATTAATCTGTAACACTATTTTGTTTTTACCTTTAATTATTATTAATTCCTACTTCAACTGCTAATGACCATGTTTATGGTAATATTAATGAAAGGGATTCACCATTTTCTATGTCTTCAAAAGTTTTCTCTTGACTCATAAGAAAGTGATTTGCCATTTCCTCCTACTGCTCATTTTAGAAATGAGAAAACTGAGACAAACAGAATTATATGATTTGCTCAGGGTGCAACAGCTAGTGAATGTCTGAGACCATATTTGAACTCATGAAAATGTGTTTTCTAGCCTCCAGGCCCATGTTCTATCCATTCTGCTACTTAGCTTCCTATTGAACCCTTACTTTTCAAAACAATATTTTCTAAAAGTATAAAACAATATACAAGATTACAAAGAAAACCAATTATAGAAAAAATGTTGTTTCCAAAAAAATATTTGAAAGTAAGTTCACAGAACTCAGGTTAAGATCCTCTGTTTAGGATTTCACAAGTGAAAGTGAGACATTTGTATTAATATTCAAGTCAGAACACATTGAACTTGTGTGTGGAGGTGATCATATGTTGGATTCATGGGTCACTATAAATCCTTATTGAGTTTATATTGTTATGTCTTGTTTCTACAATAAATATATGTCTGGAGGCAATATAGTTTAATGTTTGATGTAATATTTTTAATCAAAGGACCTGAGTTTCAACTCTGCCCTTGCCATTTACTACTGTCATGGCCTTGGGCAAGTTCCTTTTCTGTCCTTCAATTGCTTGACAACTATAAAATGATTGGTGTGGGAGTTG
Source organism: Myrmecobius fasciatus (assembly GCA_023553655.1). Taxonomy (NCBI): domain Eukaryota; kingdom Metazoa; phylum Chordata; class Mammalia; order Dasyuromorphia; family Myrmecobiidae; genus Myrmecobius; species Myrmecobius fasciatus. The sequence continues at coordinate 4,981 of JAJPUD010023924.1, read as the reverse complement.
GACAGATAACTTCTAAGAGTGTTTCCACATTTAAAGCTGTGCTTTTGTGAGTCCAAGGATAACCATGATCAGCATGCTTTTGAGAGCAAAACTGTGCTGTCCAAAATAAGGATTCTTCCAAGATATTAAGCAGCATGAAAAAGGATATCTGTTTCCAAAAAGATGAGTCCTTTGTGCCCTTTAGACAAAGAGGAGATACAATTTTTGTGCATATTCCTTTCCTAATTTGGAAAGTGTTCAATCCTATGTTTTTATAATGTTGAAATATAGAGGATGCCTATTGATTCATGCTTTTCTCTCCACAATGAGGTTTTGCTTCAACATATTTTTCTTAATATCCTTCACTATCTTCTACATGTACATTAACATTCCATCTAGACAAGTCTATTTATTTTTTCTTTAAATAAATTCTTCATTATTTTCTTATATCCATAAGAGTATAGATTCAGAACTAGAGCTTATAGATAATTTAATCTAACAGCTCCAGAATTTTAAGAAAAGGAAACTGAGTTACACTGAGTTCAATTAATAATTAATAGAATAACAGAAGTAGGATTCCTGAATTGTCTGATATCTATTCTTTAAATATCCTACATATAAACTTTTTAGAGTCTTAATTTGTAGTTATTCAGATGCCTCACATACAATGAATTATAATAGTGTACTCACTCACCCTTACATTTTGAGACTAATCATTGTTGAAGTCTTAGAGCTTTTCTTTAGTCCTAAGTCATATCTTATTATTATTTTGTAAAAATAAGTCTTATAGGTGAACTTTTAGATAGATTAGGAGATAATTTCTTCAATAAATTTTAAAAATTACCAATTTGAAGGAAATTTTTGCTTTTCAATTTTGTCTAAGTATTCAGTGGATTTTTTTTTCAATGTGCTTGGTTTACAAAATTTTCTGAGAAAAAAAAATCAACTATCACAACTATCTTATTGGATTGATCAAGAATTCATTAGCTGTTTTGTTTTGGAAATGACTAAGTCTAGGAAATTCCTGGATAATTGAAGTCTCACATCACTATTATATCATACCCCTGTGATGATCTTGTGATCTATTTCCAGAAATTTTAATATATTTCTTTTTTCTATTCAATATATTCCGAATAATTTTGAAAATTCTTTGTTTTTATGTCTCTAGTAACATTGATTCAAATTTTTTCACCCTTTTGTTTCTTTGATTTCTATGCATGTGTATATCTTATTATACATTACCTATTCCTACTCCCTATGCCTCTCCTGCTGTTACTTTAGTTTCTTTTGAATAAGGTAACACCCAGAGGCATATTCCAAGCATGAGTGTTAGTGAAGCATATGAGATCAAATTTACTTCCTTTCCTTATGACCTGTAGGTAATCTTGCCTATACTTCATACATTTATGTATGGATTTTTGAAGACATGATGCCTTTTATCACAGTTCTTTCTTTTTCTTGGATTTTTCTTTTTTTGGTCTGTAACTTCTGGGCATGACACTCGCTATTCTTCCTATAGCACAACTATTTTGTGGCATCTAACTTTATATACATAGGGAAATTTTTATTTCCACTTGCTTTACAGCTCAAAGCCCTTTAATTTTGTGATTTTGGGTAATTTAGATTTTCTTCTTCTGTCGGTCTCATGTGGACTCACATGAATAAAAAAGAGTAACATCAGCAATCTGTTTTTACTAGCATTGAGATTTTTCTCAGTTATGTCTTTGCCTAATGTGCTAGGAAGAAAGCATACTTAAGTTGTTAAGTGGACAAAAAGCTACCTTAGTTCTATCAAGCAGAGGGATAACATCACTACTGTGCTATCTTTTGATCCAGACCCAATGATCTCCTACTTGATAGTGCCACTGGATCTATTTTATCATTTCTTGGTCTCAAAGTGTAATATAAAGTAAATTTTATCAATCAAAAAATCTAGTCCAATGCATAGTTATGGTATCCAGTGGACTCCTTATAAAGCTGTGCTGGTAAATGTTTATTTTTATTTTTTTTTAATTAAAACTTTTTATTTGCAAAACATATGTATGGGTAATTCTTCAACAACAACCCTTACAAAGCTTTCTGTTACAAATTCCCCCCCCCCATTCCCCACCCCTCCCCTAGATGGCAGGATATCCACTACATTGGTAAATGTTTAACAACCAGTTCAATGGGAAAAATTTACACATGACACTCTCTTGAAGTTTATTCCAGAAGATTGTTTTCTCCATCATCTTATGCATCTAGAAATCACTAAGTAATAAATCAAACTCTTAGTTAAAGTGTTTGAAAATTACTGATGTGCAAATACTCTTTCTGAAAATTTAGTTATTGACTCTCATGCGCTGGTTTAAACTGACTTCAGAACATCTATCATTCTTTGTCAAAAAAGGCAAAATCAAAGCTTCAGAATGTGTAGCTAGAAATGCTGATTTGAGAATCAAAGGGCTTTAATTAAAAGGTTAGTTCTTCTACTTACTCTCTGTGGCTTTAGGTAAAACATTGAGTTTCTCTGGTTCTCAGTTTCTTCATTTGTGAGATGATAGTGTTGGACCAGATGACCTATAAAGTTTGTGCCAGTTCTAGAACTATACAGCTAATTATATTTTATCTAATTATATTCATATATATATATACATATGAAATGCTAATCTATCAAATGCATTTATAAATTATTACTATATACTCTACTAGATGCAGTGGGTACAATAGATAGATTCTCTTTTTAAAGACCTTGCATTATAGAGCATTCTCATGCTTCAGTAATGGATTGAACCTCTAAGATCATTTTAAATTCTCAACTCTTTTATATTTAAGGGGGTAAGGTGGGCATTTGGTTAATTTTTTCATTAGAAAAATACACTACCTTTTCTCCTATATTGTATTCAAGAAAGTTTATACAAAGCTTATATTTATGGAGAGTGTAAATATCTCAAAAACCTTAGTTTTTAGTGGATTGAACTTGATCTTACCAGTCCTTGGAAATATCCATCTTTATGCCATTATTCTCTCTGTTCATTAAAAAATGCATAATACTTTATTTCTTGGAAGAATGTTTTGAGGAGTTACAGATCATTGATCTTGAGGGCTTCATAAATTTCTCTTGTTCCATATCATTAGGTAGAATTACTTGCTCCACTTCTTGCAGCATCAATCACTCAATCAATCAATCAACAAACTTTACAATGCCTATATCTTCTGTGGAGGCTCTGAGAAAGCATGATAATTTTTTTTCAGCTCAATTACCATTATATGATTTTAATAAACACACATGCATATATAAACATATATTTTATATATTATATATAAGCAAACAGTTTAAATATCAAGTGCAGTCAAGAATGTCATAGAGACTCATGAACAGATAACAAATAATGAAAGATATTAAGGTATAAATAAACAGCTCAGACAGTAAGTGTTATAGCTATTCTGAGCTGATAGAGATCATTATGGGCTTGAATCTTTGGAAAAATCCTCATGGAGATATAGGATGTATGGAGGAATTCTCTAATAGGTTTTTCTTCCCAACTTAAACATTACATTTGGCCATTACCATTCTTTTCTGATGACTCAATATGATGTGAAGGTGAACTTGGTTTTCCAAATGTCATGTCAATGGAATACAGGTTCTGGAAGGTCTTAAAATGTTACATTTAATATAATTGTGAGACCTATGACAAACTATCTGTTATCTCATGACAAGTCCATATAAGTTAAGAGAGACTTACTACCAAAGGATGGCCACCAGCCAAGTTAATATAATGAAAGATTTTCAGATTCATTCACACACATGCACACTGTAGATTTTTTTTTTGACTAGGATAACTTCAATACAATTTAATCAAACACTTATTATGTTAACTAATTGTGTCATGTATACTTATAATGCATCTATTATATGCAACTCATTAAATACTAGGGATTAAAGAAAAAAAACACCTTTCAAAATTTTTATATGTAGTGGAGAGGTTAGACATTATGCCTAGATGAATGAATGTTAATTACATACAAAATTATGGAATTAATTACAAATGAAAGAGGAAACGTGTGAAACATCCAAGAAAAGTCTTAAATGGTAATTTTAATTTGAGTTATATTTTCAGGGAAGTTAAGAATTCTAAAAAAGAAAACTGAGAAAGGAAAGCATACCAAACATAGGAGATCTTCTGTGCAAAGAAATAATGGTTAGAGATAGAATGAAATGAATATAGAATAGCAAACAGGTCAAACACAATTGTGTATTAGGGTGAATTTTGAGGGGTGAGAATGTACAGAGTTGGTGCAGAGCAGTGGTCCTTCTGGGACAGCCAGAGAAGTCCAAAGAAATGAGGTTTGGCTTATGAGAAGTATAAGCACCTCTAGCTAATTCTAATGAAACAAAAGCAATTAGTCCTAGAATTTATACTTTCCAAACAATGTAGGAAGTCCAGTTTCTAATTTGGGGAAGATTAGGAATCTCTGCTGATAAAGACCTCTAATTGTGCTGAAATATGACCCTGGGCAAGAATGAGCAAGCAGAAGCTGGAGTGAGTGCAGAAGGTCTGGGGTAGGGATACTTCTGGATATGTACTTATGCAGGGGCAGAATTATTGGCTTTAGCTTCTAGGATAGTGAGAATAACTAAAGGAGTTCCAAGGACAGGAGCATCCTCTCCCACATTCCAGGACTAGAGGTGATTATAGCAGCAATCTATTGTAAATAAATATAAAAAGGTAGACAAAGGAGAAAGAACCCACCTAAAAGAAAGTTACTATGGAAATAAGAAAGACTGTGGTTAAATGATCACTTGTTCAAAAAAGAATTCATAGAACTCAAGATTACTTTAAAAATCAAATGAGAACATTAGCTCGGGGGGCGGAGCCAAGATGGCGGAGTGAAAAGGTGACTTTCTGCCTCTCCTTCGATCTTCTCTCAAATCAAAAATAAAATAAGCCTCTGAACTGATCTTCAAGTCAACGAACTCAGAAATATTTGGGCACTTTTCTGAAGAACTTCATATCAGGTT